>PVLC010008686.1:0-57345 GCA_004027655.1 Graphiurus murinus | reverse complement strand
ACCTTTCTTCTCTAGGGCCCTCATGACTAATTGGTTAAGAACCCCAAATCCCAACAAGTCAAAATATTCTATTTTCCATTCTGTTCTTAGGCTAATTTGATAACTGTACCTCCATCTGTTCTTATCCCTATGGGTCTAATTATTTCCATTAAGATCAGGGCATCTACTATATTCTATTCTTGTTCACTGTGAAAGATACCGTAGAACTCATCAAGGTCCACTCAGTATTTTTCTTTTTCTTCTTCTTTTTTTTTTTTTTGTAACACTTTGGCAAAGAGTTATATCCTCTGGGCCCTACTGAGAGGTATGCTGAGAGACTGAGCATGTAGTCTAACAATTTGCTCACAATCCATTCCAAAATCATCATCTTCCTAAGCATTGGAACTCATTTTACAGCATGCTAGTGGATGTTTGGCATTTCACTCTCATTAACTCTAAGGCCACCAATGGGTCCAGGCATCAATTAATTAACTTAGTCAATTATTAATCCTGTTTCTAAGTGCCCAAACTGTCATGTTAAATTTTGAATCCTAGGTGAGTGCTCCCATGAATTTGACTCCATCTATTCTGATGTTTTAATCTTTCTCTTTCACCTAATGACTCTAGAGCTCACCCTATATGCACCTGTATTAATATTCTACACCTACTAAAAACAAAGAACCAAATGCTGTGTAGTTTAATACGGCAAAAATTTATTATTGCACAGTTCTGGAGGTTAAAATTCCAAAGTCAAGGTGTTAGTAAAACCAGATTTTCCATGATGGCTCCAAGTGAGAACTCTTCTTTCTCTCTTCTACCTTCTGGTGTTCATCTGAAACCCTCACTGTGTCTTGGCTTTTAGGTATGTACCCGTCACCTGGATGTCTTCTGCAGGTGTGATTCATATGATTTTCCCCATGTGAATGTTTGCTTCTGTGTTCAAATTTCCCTTCTTTATAGGCATACTTATTATGTTGGATTAGGACCCAGGCTCACAACCTCATTCTAATTTGATAATCTCTATAAAAATTCTATATCCAAATAAGGTAATACTCTTTGGTGGTGGGGGTTAAGACTTCAGTATAGCTTTTCCGTATCAGTATTTAAAATCAGCTAGTAAGGTTGTCCACATACTTTATGAGATGTTGATTTGAAATTATGGCAAACACAGTATGTTCATCATTAGTCTCTCTCTCTCTCTCTCTCTCTCTCTCTCTCTCTCTCTCTCTCTCTCTCTCTCTCTCTCTGCCTGCTATGGTCTGACTCCTCTTGTCTCCAAATTCATCTTCTTATTTTCCAAGTTCTTAAGCTTAGGACTTCTCTCCTACAAGGCATCCCACTGAGTGTGAAGCATTATCTGGTCCTACATGAATTGTCCTGTAAGAATCAGAGCAATGGGAACAAAGCACATACAATGTGCTTATTGTCCTGAGTAATAAAGTCCATCATCTTTGATATATCAAGCTAATTTATAGCTTATAGATAGGGTTAAAATATCAGACCTTTGGTAGCTCCTAACATATTGAATCTAGTATTATATGATGGAGAAATAAACATTTCTGGTGTTAAGCCACTGGGAATTGGAGGGTTTTTATGTTACTTCAGAAAGCTTATTGCAACCTAATATAGAATGGCATTAAATCCTGTTTTGATTTTCCCTTTTTTGTTCTAGTAGAATTTAGTTATGTTGGCCTTTCTGTACTGGTTAGGGTCTCAAGTATAGTGCTAATTAAAATGGGGGCAATGAGAACCCTTCTACTTTTCCTAATTTTAAGAGAAATGCATCTAAAATTCTTCTATTTACAGTTATACAGTGTGTAGCTTGTTTTTTAGTTTTTGTTGTTTGTTTTGTTTTGTTTTGTTGGTACTAGGGATTGAACCCAGACTTTCTACTTCTGTGACACACCACCAGCCTTTGTTATTTTGAAACGGGGTCTTTCTGAGTTGCTGAGGACCCTGCTAAGTGGCCTTGAATCTATGATCCTCCTGTCTCAGCTTGCTAAGTACTGGTTATACATGTGTGCCACCAGGCCTGCCCAGCTAGGGCCTAGGATCTGATAGATATTTCTTAGCAAATGAAAGAAATTTTCTTCTATTTTAATTGGGATTTTTAACATGAAAGTGCATTGCAGTTTATTAGCATCTTTTTAAACTCCCACTGAGATGATTATACATATTTTCTTCTTTAATATGTTACATATTTTCTAATGTCAACTGACCTGTGCATCCTAGGACAAAACAAACTAGGTCATGATGTGCTACCATCTTTGTGCATCAATGGGTTTGTTTTGATAATAATTTATTTGGATTGCTTCATAAATATTCATGAATAAATTTTGCATATAATTGTTTGCTGTTTCTTGCAGAATAATTATGGCTTCTCAAGCAAGAACCATATCTTACTCATTTTTATATCTCCAATATGTAGTAAAATGCTTGACATATGTTTTGCTAATAAATGCTTTTGAATAAGTGCACGATTGATTAATCATATTCTAAAACAAAAAATAAACCTTCTGGTAGATTTTAAGTATTCTCAATTTCAAATGAGATAACATATATTCATCAAATTCCTATACTGTTTTTTTCCTATTCTCTATTTATCAGTGACACAGATATGAAAGAAATTTACTATCTCACCATCACCAGACTATTTAAATTTTACCTTGAAAATATAATTCTCCTATATATATTTTATTCATTTCCACTCTCCCATTAATACAGAATCACTCACAATCAGCTCATACCTGGGCTAGTACAAACGTCACCTAATTGGCTCTTCCATGTTCCAGTTTCCTCACCCACAATCCATTAGTTCATCCAGTTATCATACAAAAGTCAAAATACTCTTATTCAAAGATAAATAAAATTGTTAGTCCACACATTGTCCACCTAAAACTTTCAATTACTTCCCACTGGATTTCAGAATACATTTCAAATTCTGACTCTGTTCTATTAGCCATAACATACCCTATTACCGTCTTGCCTACTTCTTCTGCCTTGTCTCACATCCACTCTGCCAGCTTCCTTTCCTGTCTCCACACTCACCCAACTCTCAATTAAAATGTACCTGCACTTCTCTACAGCACTTCTCCCTTGGCTCTTTGCTTGGCAGACAAAAGGATGCTCTAAACCTTAGGTAAATCATTAATTATTAAGTGAAAATTAGCACTTTCCTTGCTTTTGTTTCTTTGTAATTTCATAATTATAATCATTTGTATTTCTGAATCTAATTGTCTAGTGATTTTCTCATACTTATATAATTGATTTCATAAATATATGAAGTATCTCTGTTTTCCATAATATGTATATTCAGTTTATATTTTAGTGTCATGATTTTTTAATATCATCAATTTTTTTAATGAAAGAAGAAAGAATAAATAGCATTGATTGTAAAAGTGATCATGACTTTTCTAGTTACTCCATTTGTAGACAGTGTACCAAGCAAATTGTAGAAATTTGTGGCCATTTATAAGAATGAGATTTATAAACAACACTCCAAAGCTAGAGAATTAAATATTTGAAATCTAAAAATAGCTGTTAAACATCATCATAAAAACAACATTAATAAATGTTGTGTTTACCCAATATAAATGTAGCAGATGCCTCTACTCTGGCCTAAGATTTATTTACAGTCCAATCCAGACATCTTTGGGGATAACTGGCACAAGCTCATCAGAAATCTCTTTGCATAAATTACTTTGAGTTTTTGGGGAGAGAACTCAGTCTAGAAAAAGAAGAAAGAATTACTCAGAAGAGCTCAACCTAGCCAGGAGTGGTGGTACATATCTGTAATCCCAGTACTTGAGAGACTAAAAAAGGAGGATCCCAGGTTTTAGGCCAGGCTTATCAACTTAACAAGGCCCTCAGCAACATAGTGAGACCCTGTTTTAAAATTTAAAATAAAATATGGCAGGGAGTGTAGCCCAGAGGTAAAATGCCCTTGCAATCAATTCCCAGTACCAAAATATGATAAAATAAAATAAAAACAAATAAAGTGTTGGGGGTATATCTTGGAAGTAGAATGCCTCTGGATTCTGGGTTCCATCTCCAGTACCACATACACACAGACACAGACACACACACACAGACACACACACACACACACACACATACACACACTCAACCTATTGTGAAATCTTTAGTCTTAACCAACTTCTCATCACATCTCATGAGTTCATAAATATTATTTCATGAACATTTTATATGATAACATTCCCCTTTTATTCCTTTTGTATGATAAAGTTGAAAATTGTTTATAAATATGAACTTGTACTAATTGGGAATCCCCTTTGTCTCTAGAGGCTTTAATAAATGAAGATGATAAAAGAGCTAACCTGACTATTTAGTGCTTTGTGCAAGATACAGTGGACCCCCAAACTCACCAGTGAGTGAGTAGGCAGGAGCCTCCACAGAGTACTAGAGTTGGTAGGACTCAAAGGTCAAAATCTGCCATAGAGGTTGAAGAAGAGGATGGAAATAAAATCAACACTACACATCATAACTTAGTGTATATATGTGAAAGCCTTTTGAAGGGTCCTGAAATTATTATTTATTTATAGTGCTGGGGATTGAATACAGGGCCTCACACGTGCTAGACAAACATTTTACCAGTTACCTGCACCTTAGCCCCGAAAGATTTTAAAGACTGGGTAAGAGAATAGCAAAACGTGAATTATATTTACTTCTATATCAACCAAGGTTATATGATGACTAAGTAAGATAATTTGCTATAGTTTCAGATAATTTCTTCATGAAGTTATATTTTGAAATATAATTTTTTGAAATATAATTTGTTTACATTTAATTATGGTTTAATTTAATGTGAAATTTATTGTATTAAAGATATATACATATAAATACAAAACACACATTATAAATTTCCTGATCTATAACCTTAAATACTTCTCCATTTTTTAGATAAAAGTGGGAAAGCTTGTAACTGCAGTTGGAAAATGAGATAATCAGGAAAAAAAACATCAAAGCAGCTGAGGCTCCAGAAGGATAGAGAGCCTTTTTCTGAGGTGAAAGTGATGTTATCAAAATGAGTAACACTCTGGTGACAGGCAGTCTGAAAGAGTATTAGGATACTGACAGTTGGTACTACAGACGAAATATCTATGGACTGGCTAGGCTGGATTCAATCAGAGAGCATATAACTCTAAACCGCTTATATTAAATGGAGCCTTTATTTAAAGTAAGAAGTTTGAGAGTTTATTATACGGAGAAGAGATAAAGGACAGCTGAAAATGTACGTACTGTGGACAGAGTGACTCTGAAGAGAGTTCTATAAAAGTATATGATACCCTATCAATACTTTACCAAATAGATCAGATTTGTTGGGCAAATGTTTCATTTCATAGGCTACAGAAATTACATGTCTCCGTCTGTTCAGTTTGCAGTAACTAAATACCATAGTCTAGGTACCTTACCAAGAATAGAAATTTGTCACAGTTCTGGGAACTGGGAAGCCCAAGATTGAGGAAGATTTGGAGCATGGGAAGCATCCACTTTCTGGTTTGTTCGTGGTTATGATGCCTTTTTAATTGTGTCCTCACATGGTAAAATGGGAACTCTTCTCAGCCACTAATCACACTTAAACTCCCCTAAGCCCCACCTCCTAATACCATCATGTTGGGGATAAATTTGGGGGAGACACAAACATTTAACCAGACTAACTGCTGATATTTTAAAATTTTAACTGATAAATAAAAATGTGACTATTGTAGGTATTAATGGGATAAGATTGAAGCTTTGTACATTTATACATTAGATAAAGTTTAAATCAGATTAAACATACCTATCTCCTTAAACATCATTTCTTAATGGTGTAAAACATTCAAAATCCTTTCTTCTAACTTTCTGTAGTGTACAGTTTATTATTGTTATCTAGAGTCAACCTACTATGCACTAACACACTAGAATGTCTTGCTGCAATCTAGCTGTAATTTAGTCCCCATAGCTCAACCTTTCCCCATCCTTCCCACCACCATACTTCCCAGCCTCTGGAAACCACCATTCTACTCGCAACTTCTATGAGATCTACTTTCTAGATTCACATAGAAGTGAGATCCTACAGTGTTTGTCTTTCTGTGCCTGGCTTATTTCACTCATTCTAGCAATGTATAATTCCATCATGTTATTTCAAATGACAGGATTTTATAGATGAAGAGTATTCATTGAGTATAAAATATATGTTTATCCATTTAAATTATTTCCATTTCTTTTCAGTTAACATGAAAGAGCAGATTCTTCTTCAAGACAATTATTCCATTTTTGGGGTAGGGGTAGCAATTGTTGGTATTTGATGTATTTCTTGCAATTTATTAAAATAAGTAGCAGTCCATAAATATTATCAACAATAAATGAAGTACAATTCTCTCTCGACATCATACCTTATTACACATAATATTTAACCAGACCACTTAATTTAAGTGGCTCATAGTTGGTCCACATTCAGTCTGTATCATGGTAGTGAGTGGTAAAAAGAAATAATCTGAGAAATTATTAAGTGCAGTACTAAATACTTGGAACAGAATCAACTAACTCTCTAGAGGAGTTCGTTACAGAAATAATTTGTTCTAATAGTGTATCATTAGTAATTGAAGGAAATGAGTTTTTTTGTTTTGTTTTGTTTTTGCCCTGTAAGGTAATAGCAGAGTCATAGCATCTCCCTTTTACCACCTTTCATCTCTTCTCTATAAGTAAAACCGTTGTCCATGTTCTGTGTGGCCTGTTCTTTTCTCTTTTGACACTTGCCTAGACATAAATAATCTCAAACTCTAAACAGAAGTGTATTCAGTGCTTTTACTTTTGAGAGAAGCAAAATATTTAAGATCTTTTGGTAGAAGATGGTGAGTGAAAACAGAAGACAGGAATGTAGATTAAAAACATACTGCTTTGATTTCTCTCCATAAACACACCAAGAAATGTTATATGCAAAAATGAATGGATCAAGCCGGGCGTGGTGGCGCACGCTTGTAATCCCAGCATTCGGGAGGCTGAGACCGGAGGATCCGGGTTCGCGGCCAACCTCAGCTACCTAAGTGAGGCACTCCGCAACTTAGTGAGACCCGGTTTCAAAATAAGGAATAAAAAATAGGGCTGGGGGTATAGCTCGGAGGTAGAATGCCCCGGAGTTCAACCCCCAGTACCGCAAAAAAAAAAAAAAAAAAAAATGAATGGATCACATTGGATCTTACTAGGATGTAAAATCACATTGCACAAATAAAATTATAAAAAAAGAAAATATTTATAATTTTACCTTAGTCCACAACTTGATAGTACCTTTATCATCAGAAATATTCAAAGTAGTATTTCAAAATTTTCCATTTCATTTTACAATACTTAAAATTCAAAAACAATATTAAACTCACAAAATTTCTAAAACAGAAATAATGAGATGAACCAAAAGATTTTAAATTTTAAGATGCAATTTAGTATTATATGAATATTAAGTTCCTTAAATAACAATAAAAATATCCAATATTTATAAGCATAAATTTAAAAAAATGTATTCTCCTCTGCAAATAAGTTCACTTAAGAATGTCAAAACTTATAATTATCAAAGACTAAATATTTTCTTTGTGTTCAAAAAGCTCTTAAAATTCAACAATAAGAAAATAAATAACCTAACCAAAAATTGGGGAGAAGATTTGACTAGACCACCAAAGAGAAAATACAAAGAGCAATAAGCACATGCAACCATACTCAATATCATTAATCATTAGACAAATGCCATTTAAAATCACAATCAGGGCTGAGCAAGTAGCTCAATGGTAGAAGACTTACTAGCCTAGCATGTATGAGACTCTGGGCTCAATCCTCAGCACAGGAAAACAAAACAAGAATGATAATGTCATTCCAAACCTAGTATAGTGGCTAACATTAAAATATTAGTAATGATGATGATGATGATGATGATGATGATGATGATGACAATGATGATAAAGATAAAATATTCTAAAAACATAGAACAACTACAAAAATCATGTACTGGTGGTAGGAATGCAAAATGGTGCAGCATCTTTGGAAAACAGAGCTAATTTCTTATAAAGTTAAACAATTCTACTTTATAATCTAGCCATTCTACTAGAAATTGTTCTAGAGAAATAAAAATAAGTTCACACAAAAACATGAGTGTAAACATTTGTAACTACTTTTTCATAATGACAAAAACTTGGGGAAAATTCAAATGAGGAATGTGTAAATAATTTATGAGAATCAAAAGGCTATGTACTATGTAATTCCATCTATATGATATTATAGAAAAGGTAAAACACTCAATATAGAAAGGAAGTCAATGGTTGCCAGAGGATGGGTTAGGGAAGAGTTGATGAAAAGAGACAATGAGGAAGTTTTCAGTGTGATAAAACTTTTTCATTTTTTGATTATTTGTGGTTATAAAACTATTTTGCCAAAATCACAAAGCTGTACACCAAAAGGGATAAATTTTACTGTGCATAAGGTTTTAAAAGGAGATGAAAAGAAAGACAAATCTATTTTAAAAAGTGATTTTTTTATCAAAAAAGAATGACACTTTGATAAAGCAAGAAAATGTTTCAGATGTAATTGGAATATTTATGAGATTTATCTGAATTTCAAAGTAAAGATACTTCTATAACAGAAGTGTTCATTGCATGGGAGAATAATATGTATCTTAAACTAAAATTTAACAATCCCAAACCGAAAATATACTTAATTAAAAAATAATCACATTTAATGAAACTCCAACAGAAACAAGGATCCAAGGATGCCATGCATATGTTAAGTGATTCCTTTCCTATGCACACCTGGACTACTGGTCTTTCTAATGGGTAGCAAGATTATTTTATTTTACAACAGTGTTCTTCATTTTAGGGGACTGATATGCCTTGATTTTTTTTAAATGATCACAAATGAAAGAAGTGCTTGTGCAAGACTTGTTTCATTTCTAAACAGGGTGATTAGGTACTAGTGCCACATACTCCAATAAAATAAATCAGGTTCATTCATTAGGACATTGCTTAAGGATCACTCCTAGGATGTGAAAAAGTAGCCCCATTCCCTCCCCCCTTTTTTTGAGGAAGGTGAATTTTGAATCATTTGACACATTATAGTAAACACTTCATGCTCATGATCTCAATTTGGTTTTCTGTGTGTGTGTGTGTGTGTGTGTGTGTAGTGCTGAGGATAAAACCTAGGTCTTCACACATGCTAGGCAAGTGCTCTACCACTAAGTCATACTCTCAGCCCTCAATTTGGTTTTCACAAAATAATCTCCACCCCCAAAATTCTCAGTGTATAAACTTCTCCTCCTAAGCAGTGAAGAGCCATAAATGTTTCTGTCTCATTTGTGTGTGTGTTGTATTTGTATATGTGTGCTTATAGTAGAAAAAACCCATAAATTAACAATTTTGAACCTTATGAACAAAAATGATTCTAATTTCATCAGTTAAGATTTAAAATACAAAGACTATCCAAATGGGAAGTATTCTAAGGATAGTAAACAAAAATGAAAAAGAGAACTATCTTAAAGGAGAGAATAAGCTGGGCATAGTGGTTCTGTAATTTCAGTATTTAGGAGGCCAAGTTTCAATAACAACTATTAATATCTCTTAGAATGTAATATATGATAATTTCTCCATAAACCATTTAAGACTTGAGGTAATACCTTAACATTACAACTATTAGAGATATTATTTATAATATTGATGGATTAATTTATTATAAAATTTTTATAATAACTTTGAATGTATTTTACATATATCACCTTTTTGAATCTAAATAAGCTGTTTTATGGATAAAATTATGAATAAACTAAGTCACATATAAATAAAGTAGTTATCCAAAGTTACAAATTGGGGCTCAGTATATGTGTCTGATTGTTGATCTCTTTTTCTTTTGTAATATTCACATGCCATATAATCTGGTAAAAGTGTTAAAATTATATACAGGTTAAGTGGTAATGCAAGAGAAAAATCAATATTTATAAGCCATTTGATGTTTATTATGTAGCAGAACATTGAAATGCCATTTTTCAGTTATAGGTAAAGTATAAATAATTAACTGCATTAATAAACAATGTTCTAAAACAGAAATTAAATGTTTTATGAAAGTGAGTTGCATGTGAAAAAATTTCATGAGGCCAAAAGAGCACATGATGTCCATCATACATAAAAGCATTGTAATCCTTTCTTCATTACCATTTCTATACCACAGAGAAAGGTCCTGAGGAAATAAGGGGCAATAGGACACTGCAGGGAATTTTAGCAGCTCAATAACTAATACTCACCTGCCAGAGGCTTGAACCAATCCTGAAATAAGACAGGAAGCAAGGCAGAAGGGGTCAAAGATCATCTTTATTACTAAAAAGAATGTGGCTTTTATTTGAAGGCAATCATTTTTCAAATTAAGAAATCAAAACAGAATTGGGATAACTGATCCCTTCTAAACTTACCAGTACCAGATAATCATGAGTCTATTTATCTTTATTGGGCTTTGCCTCTGATGTTCCTATAAATATGAATAAAAGAGGAAAACCTGCTTCCCACAGGCAGCTCACTCCAAGAGCAATATAACAGGCTAAGTTAATATTCCTATCATGAGGAGGAATGAATGTTCTGGTCAGCATTCTCACAGCCATAATCAAAAGATATCACCACATAACTTAGAGGAAGGATGATTTATTTGCTCATGGTCTAATCCATGTAAGGTTTGGGTCCATGGGTCTCAGGGTATAGCATCAGGAAGTAGAGACAGGTAGAAGACATGGGTTGAGCCCCTCACATCATGAAGGCTAGAAGAAAAAGAGAAGGCAAGGGGAGGAACAACCATATATATTCCCCGAGACTGCACCCCCAGAGACCCACCTTCTCCTGCCCCACCCTACTGACCTAGGCTACCAATGGATTTATCCATTGCTGGGATTAAACTCTCGTGACTCAATTATATCAACTCCAAACACCAATTTATGTGTTCTTCAAGGGGCCATTCTACATATAAGTATGCCATTACATCCCTGGCCTCTGAAGAGCTCATGGTCAATTCACAATGCAAAATGCATTTAGTCTTCTCCAAGAATTCCCACAATTGTAACAGTTCTAGCATCGTTAAAATTCCCAAAGTATCCTCTGAAACTCAAGGTGAACTCTTGTGTGCCCCTGTAAAAGACAATGACGATAACAATCAAAATCAAGTTCTATGCATTCATATACAATGGTAAAGAGTAGAATCTGCATTTTCAAAAGGAGGAATAGGGCCACAGAAAGAAGGAATGGGACCAAAACAGTAACAAAATTTGGTAGGACAAGTATTTAATCTTGCAGCGCCATTTCTGCCATTTGGGGCATTAGCAGGACAAGGGGCCTTGGTAGCACCACACCTTTAGACTGGCTGATTTCAAGAGACATGCACTCCCTCTTCCAGCCTGGCTCTATGGCTCAAAATTATCAGCCTTTCCTCACTGTTGTTCTATGTTTCTGGCATTTCTAAATCTCAGAATATTTTTTGTAATCTTGGCTTCACCTTCACAGCTTTTCAAATTGCCCCATTTGGGCCTACTTATAGGAATTCTGATCCTTCCATACATTGCCTGGCTTCCCTGGCCTTCTTGGATATCTGGGAGGAAGGCTCCATGGCCCCCATTTTCTAGCAAAGTCACCATTATGTAGGTTCTGAGATGGACTGCCAACAGAGAAGGTAGTCACTCTTTAATCATTGCCACTGAGTTCACGTCCATCTTGATCATGACAGAGCCGGTCCCCATCATGGGCTGTGCTGGTCTTGCCTCCATCTTGACCAAGGCAGAGTCTGGTCCACATGTCCCCCCTGCTTCCAGCAAGGTCACATTCCTTTCTTTGTTCCCAAACAAAGCATTCAACATCCCTTCGGCCATATTACTTTCTTCCACAGCATCATCTCTTTGGGCCCCAGCTTTATACATGCCTTTTTGACCAAACTGCAAATCTATGAAATCTCCTTGCTTTACTTTCCACTCCAAAAATTCAGTGTTCAATTTGCTGAACACAGACATCAATATCCATTAATGCAGTTAGGATATTTTGCTATTTTCTCTGCCAGTTTATTCAGCCCATCATCTTTAAATTGCCTCACATAAAATTTCAGGATATAGGCAAAGTGCCAATAAATTTGTTGCCAAAGTGTAATACATGTAGCCTCTACTCCATTTTCCTGTGGAGTCCTCTTGGCCCACCAAAATCTCAGTCTCTACTGGTTGCCTTTCTAGTTACATTCTGACCATTCCAATTTATTCTCACAAACCAGTTCCAAAGATTCAAAATCCACATATTCAGACTTAGATATATCAACAACCCCACTTCTTTGGTATCAAGTTCTGTTCTGGTCAGCATTTTCACAGCCATAATCTAAAGACCTCACCACATAACTTAGAGAAATGAAGGTGTATTTGCTCATGGTTTAGTCCATGTGTGACCAGGGACCTCATATCTCAGGGCATAGAAGCAGGAAGTGGATACATTGAGAACACATGGGTTGTGCTCCTCAAATCATAGACGCTTAAAGCAAGAGAGGGAGCAAGGGGAGGAGGAACCATATATAATCCCAAGGTCACACCCAGGAGAGTGCTCCCCACAAGCCCAGTCTCAGAGACAAAAGAAAACTCTGAAGGCCAAAAGTAGGATAAGCAAGTCTTCCTTTAATCAGAGGCTGATGACCCAGATTGGGCAATTTCCCACTCTCTAGGCACCAAACAAAGACATTCCAACCATCTTATCCAGTTGGTCACTTAACTTTGAGAATAAGGGAAAAGAGAAAATGTGAGATTTATTACACTTTGACCTAGCAGGAGCATAATACCAAAAGTAGAAAGAGCTCATTAACTCAAGGCCTTGTCTCACTCTTATCTTGCAGAAGTCTCCTGATTGGGCTGGTACGACCTTGTTTAGGTTTAGAGATGACCCATGTCAGGTCTGGCTTGCATAAGGGAGGGGCTGACCTCATTGATTTGCAAGCCCTCTCTGTTTACCTTTTCTTCTAATTGTCAGCACACTGGCAGCTAGGGGAGGGAGCAGGGAATTGCTATTTCTTTATCCTAAGTCTAAATTCTTAACCAATAATATTTCTATGGCTCTGACTATTCTTTCCCATATCATTCCCCTCTCTAGGAAATTCTCAAAGTATTTTGACAAGAAATTCTTACACTTCATGGTTACTTTCAGTCAGAGCCATGAGTTTTGCATATGAGGAAGATCTCTTTTAGCTATTGAAGTTTATATCACTCACTGAACTAAACCCCATGTACAAAGTATGAGACAGCACCCAACCAGGATAAAGACTCCTATAATTGATACCAAAGAAGTTAAGACTGACGCTAATAAAGTTTTCCAGTTTCCACATCAATTTTTAAGCATATTGCTAAAAGGGTCATTTACCTCAGCATTTCCTGTTAACTAGTTTGCCAGAGTGTTTAGCCCCTTTAAGGTTCAAGTGATAGCTCCATCTGGGACAGTGTTGTTTGGAATAAAGGTACAACCCTTCCCCTCAGCATTACACCCACACCTCCCTTTTCAGCCAGTATCATATCTAAAGCCATTCTGTTTTCCCAGGCCATTTGAATGGTGGGGCCCAAATGGTCTGAAATTACTTTTACTGCATCCCTTGTGTAATTGAAAACCTTTACTGGTTGTAGTAGATGTAATTTATCCAATCTACATTTTTATTGATTGTGACCCACCAGAAAATGGACTCAAAGTCAGGGGCAATTTATTTTCTTGCTTTGAACCAATCTGTAACTCCTCTGGGTACTCCTATAGCATCTAAAACTCCTCTGGGTAGTCCTATAGCATCTAAATACACATGGCAATCAAAAGACTATCTTGGTCCCAGTAAAGTCTCACGCTGGGCCCTGCAGGAACCTTCTTGCCCTCCTTTGCACTGATATGCAATGGTAAATGGGATAACTAGGGGTTGGGAACCAGGGCACAGGTCCCACCCCAGGAGCTTGGCAGTATGGAAAGTAAATTTGAGCCACAATACCACCATATATCTGCCTAAGCATGGATCAACTGAACCTTTTCAGTGTAGGATTTGATCTCTCTGCAGGTCAGATTTCCAAGAAAGATTCTCCCCATTGGCATCTCCCATGTGAGACATGCTGTGAAGTTGGCTGACTTAGGGGAGGACTGAATAGCCTCAGGGGGTACCCAAAGTACTCAATGGGCATACTTGGCCACTTTAGTGCTGGTACCTATCTCAGGAAATAAAAGGGCTAGAGTTTTGAAAGTTTCACTGGAAGGACTTTTGTTTCCTTTAAAAAAGATCTATAAGACATCTTGACCCAGCCTCTGCCATACTCCAGTCCAAAGGGAAAGAGACAAATTGTACCTGTGACTGACCTGCTGCACAGGTATAACAGTCTGCCTTCCCAGTCATTTTTACAGAATAGTTAACCCATTCCACCCACGCATTTGTGTCTCCAAATCCGATTTCTATTTCTAAAGTCTGCCTTAGATATTTTATTTCCACTACGGTTACCTTGGCTGGGTCATTTCTGGCTTCCCTTAGTAATGTTTGATTGGAAGATACAGGGGCTAGGGTCCCTGTTAGTAGGGGTGTAAGGGGGGCTTCGCTTAATGATGTGTAGCATGAAACAGTCTACAGGATCTTCTCCAAGGATATCTACTCCTAAACCATAGACTTTGATAACCATTGCTATTTCATGTTCCAATATATAAATATTTTCAATACCTATCTATGCAGGATTACCCTGTTAATTTTGCAAGTTGGTGGAGGCCTTATATGGATAAAGTGGATTTTTTTCTTTAGAGGCCTCCAAGGTCCTGGGGTTGCTTGGTTTATATTATCCATTCACCCTTGGGAGTTGGTGATCCGCCAGACACTGTTCCAATAAGAGCAGGGCCTAGTCCCAGTATAACCAGACATTGATTCAGTGTAGTGGTATTGTCAGCTTGGGAGAGTTGCCACTGATTTTCTAAGCTGCCACAAGGTATAACATGGCAAACATCAAACTTGACACTCACACCTATGCTGGTCTTGGTTACATTAATGGTGAAGATTGCAGTACCTGGCTGCAACAGCCCTATCAACCAGCCCTCCACATAGGATAAGAATTGCCATTTGTTTCCTCATCCCCAATATACAAAGCTACATCAAGCAGAAACCTAAAACTTAAAAATAAGAAGCAAATGCTACCATATACCCTGCAAGTAAAATCAGTCCTAAGGCACTTATGACATAAAACCTAGCGTCCAATTCTGTGGTCTGAGATGTACTGCTCCTTGGTCTTCCATCATGCATAAGTCCATTAGCTTCTGGGAGTGACAGGAGCTGGGAAGTCTGTCTTTCTTAGGATCAGCTTGCTTGGTTCTCCAGATTTTCTGTGGGCAGTCCAGTGAGTCATCTCGGGCTGAGGGCTCAGTGGCTGCTGGTTTCAGGTGACTGTGATGAATCCAAACTGCAATATCTTGGACTTTCACTGCTTTTGGGGCAGCAAGAATAACAGTGAAAGGCCCTCTCCACTTTGCCTTGAGGGGAGCCTGATTCCAATCCTTGACCCACACTAAACTGCCAGGCTTACAAAGATGGGCAGAGGTAGTTATACTGACTGGGGTTCTGTCTAATACCTATTTATGTAAGTCATGTGTGACTTTTCCTAGCTCCTTTATGAGTTTTTGCACTTTTAACTCCCCTACCTCCCTTAGCCTTCCTGGCATCCCTTGGAGAATAGGAGGGAGTTGAGCATATATCATTTCATAGGAGAGTACCCAGTTCTCTTTGTGGGAGTACATCTAATTCTAAACAGGACTAAGGGTAAGGCTTGAACCCAAGTCAGCTTGGTTTTCTGACATATTTTTCCCAACCTGGTTTTAATGGTTCTATTCATTCTCTCTACTTTACCTGAACTCTGTGGCCTATATGTGGAATGCAGCTTCCAGGTGAAGTCCAGGGGCACTGCCACATACTGGGTGACTTCAGCTACAAAGATTAGTCCATTTTCTGACCCTATGAGCAAGGGCAATCCATATTGCGGAATGACTTCTCTGAGTAAGGCATGGATTACCTTCCAAGCCTTCTCTGTCTGGCAAGGATAAGCTTCTACCCACCCAGTCTGAGTGCACACTATAACTAGAAGATAGAGGTACCCATTACACTTTGGCAGTTCAGAAAAATCAATCTATACATTTTCAAAAGGGACTGCTCCCATGGCCTGTATCCCAGGAGGATGCTCAGGTCCTTGTCTAGAGTTGTTTTTGCTGCAGGTCACACATCGCTTACTCTGTTTCCCTCCCATTTCCACCCAAGAAGGTCCAGACTAGCGCTGGGGCACTTAACATAGATAAATAGACAAAAAATCATTTCATCCATGCCCAGCCATTCACCTTCCAGGAGTATTTCCACCATTCCTTGGCAATAGGCAGGATGGTATCATTCCCCACGTGAGCCAAACCAAGGACTTTTTAGGTCCTTGTTGGATTTGCCACTTAGCTGTTATGGGATGGCCCTGGATCCAAGCAACAGACTCAACATTCGCTTGGCCCTGTGAAATGCAAACTGGAGTTTGACCTCAGTGTCTGTCTCAGCCATGCACTTGTATTCACTATTCACACACACCCAACCTGATTTCTGAACTGATTTCCAGGTTCATATCTCTGCAGGATGCTACTTGGGGAACTTACTGAAAAGAGGATGATTGGTCCTCTCTCCTACCACTCTGGTGGCAGGTCCTATCCTGACGTAGCCCCAGGGGGCCTACTATATTTCAGACATCTGCAAGGGATGTAATGACCTGTTCCTCTTCTGGCCTAAACCCTCAATGGCTGTAGCCCCAGAATTGACCACCTCCAGGAGAGGCATCCCACAAGGTGGCAAAAGGGTCTCCAGCACACTGAGTGGGGCAGCATTTGCAATGGAGAGGGCAAACTCCCCAAGAGGTCCAAATCAGAGGAGGCAGCCCACCCTGGGCTTTGTCTCCAGTACCAAGTTGGTTTCTCCTAGCTGGCTCCCCAAAATGTTGCAGGAGAGTGCTCCCCACAAGCCTAGTCCCAGAGACAAAAGAAAACTCTGAAGGCCAAAAGTAGGATAAGCAGGTGTTCCTTTAATCAGCAGCTGATGACCCAGGTTGGGCAATTTCCCACTCTCTGGGCACCAAAGACATTCCAACCTTTTTATACAGTTGGCCACTTAACTTTAGCAAGAAGGGAAAATGGAAAATGTGAGATTTATTATACTTTTATCTAACAGGAGCATGATACCAAAAGTAGAAAGAGTTCATTAATTCAAGGTCTTGTCTCACTCTTATCTCACAGAAGTCTTCTGACTGGGCTGATGTCACCTTGTTTAGGTTTAGAGAAGACCCCTGCTGTATCCTACCTTGGCTTGCATAAGGGAGGGGCTGGCCTCATTGATTGGCAAGCTCTCTCTGTTTACTTTTTCTGCTAATTGTCAGCACACTGACAGGGGAGGGAGGGGGAATTCCTATTTTTTCTATCTTAAGTCTAAATTCTTAATAATATTTCCATGGCTCTGACTTTTCTTTCCCATATCATAGGGACCCACCTTCTCCAGCCACACTCTAATGGCTTGGGTCATAACCCTCAGGACTCAATTTCATCAACTCCAAACATGAATTTATGAGTTATTCAAGGGGCCATCCTATATCTAACTATAACAATGAGTGAGTTACTGAGAGGCCAATAAAGGTAGACTGTGAACATTCTCCTCTCAGAAGAAATTGTAGCTAAATTTAGGAGGGAGTCCCTTCTGACAGACCCAAGTGGGTCCTGAGGCACAGACTGTGATTTAGCCATGAAAATAGAAAGAGTGTAACAGAGCCCAGGTTGTACACATAGTCCATGGAGGAAACAGTGACATGTTTCCCAAAATTTTCAATTAGCTTGGCCTCTAAGCACTAAACTGTAAGATCAACAGGCAATTGATCAGGTCAGGTATGCCACTGCCCTTTGTAGTACATATTTCCCAAGTAAAGACTCTGTATTCACATAAGAGTTAGTTATTGTTCTAAAGATTGTTGACAAATCCAATCCAGGAACAGCCCATGGGTGCCTGGCAGTGCTTTGGATCACTGATTTAATTCTGAGACAGGGAGAGTCCCAATTGCAAAGTTGAATTCATAAGGTTATTCTTGCTCAATTCAACCAAGTATTCAAACTACCCATCTGATTTTTCTTATTCTAAATGAATAATCAGCAAGCAGTATTTTGATTATTATTAAAGTTCACCTTTAGAAATGCTCTCAAAAAGAGAATGTGGTGATCACACTAACATGAGTATTCGAGTTCTTTTCCAAGTGCAGTTATAATTCCTAATGAACATTAGCTAATTTTCTTCTTCATTTAATGCCTTACCTTTCTGTGAAGCTGAGTTATTAGCCAGCCTCAAAAAGGCCCCTTATCATCCTCACTTCTTAGTATTACTTCCTTGTTTTTCTCTCCTCAAAATGACACAAAACTAGACCAATACAGTACAATGCAAATGACAGCATATAACTTCCAAGGCTGGGTCTTAAAAGTCATTGCAACATTCACCCAGTTCTTTGCTTTGTTCTTTCTGGGTGAAGCCAGCCAACAGGATATGAGGACTCGTAAGCAGCCCCACAGAGAGATCTGCATGGAGAGAAATTAGCCCCCAGCTAACAGCATCAAATTCCCAGTCATGTGTATGAGCTTGTTTGGAAGCAGATATGATGACTGTAGCAGCAGTTGACATTGGGCTGCAATCTCATAAGAAACCTTCAGTCAGAATCTTTCAGTTGAATCATTCTCAAGGTCTATAAGATTTGTGAGAAATAATGGATGATTGTTATAGTTTAAGTCATCAAATTGTAGATTTATTTTAATTCAGTGTTAGATAATTGATATGGGTTAATATGTTGTCTTCTAACATGAATCCTCTCTAATTTATAGCTAGTTGCTTACTAACTCTTACTTAAACTGTCCTGTTTAGAAAATATACTAAAATATATGAAGTGTATATATATATATACATATATATATATACAAATATAGACATATATAAACCTAACTTAATCACCAAAACAAACATACTATTATACCATATCTATAAGTATAGAATCTGGACACAGAGTAACCTGGTCAAGACCATACCCCTAGAAAATATCAGAGCTGTTATTCAAACCCAGAGAAGTCTGAATTGAGAATACATGTTCTTAACTGTTAAGCTATACTGTATTACCTCTTTGCCTGCAAAGAAGAAGAAAGAAACCTAGGTTTATGACCCTTCCACACAATGGAAAATTGAATTTTCCCTTTCTTTTTTTCCTCTCTAACCTGCTGAACTTACCTAGCAACAACCAGACCATTTTCAAATGCATATAAATTGTCATATGCCAGGACTGACAGAGGAGGGGCACAGTGGCAAAAGATTATTAATTATTCCTAGTTAAACCAGATAGCTACAGGAAGACGGACATGAAGGACCTGCAAAGTGAAGGCAGACTTCACAATGTTTTTTTGACACATGAAAGAAAATGTTATTTTACTGGCTTTTTATATCCAATTTCTAACCTCATGATTTTTATACACTCGGTTACTTAGTGATTGAGTGAGAGATTGGCTTCCTGAATTGGGTGGTTGATTCTTTCAAGATTTATATTAATGCATTTCAATTTAGAAACCTAGCATACTGTTTTTTGACAATGACAACCCAGAAAACACAGAACCTTGATTTAATTATTTGATAATGTTCTCAGGTATAGTAGGCTATTTTGACTAAAATAGAACCTTTGTTAAAATTAGTAAACTGAGAGCTGGGCATGGTGGCTCACGCTTGTAACCTAGCATTTTGGAGTCTGAGACCGGAGGATCCAGGTTTGTAGCCAGCCTCAGCTACTTAGCTAGGCCCTCCACAACTTACTGAGACCCTGTTTCAAAATAAAGAATAGAAAATAGGGCTGGGGGTGTAGCTCAGAGGTAGGTCACCCCCAAGTTCAATCCCTAGTACTGCAAAAAAAAAAAAGTTAGCAAACTGAAAAGAGCTGTCATATTAAAGTTATTGTTTTCTAAACTTCTTATTTAATGTCATATTAAAAAAGTATGACATCTACCAAAAAAGAAAAAAAATAAAGCAAATGTCTCACTGAGAAAATCAACATTGGGATTTATAATTAAACTCGAGGATGCCCCCTGTGATAGTGGATTGAAATTCCAACTCTGGCCATTTTATCATAAGAACTATGATGCAAGAATAAATAATGCATGTGTTATAATGTTATTTTATTCTGCAAAATAAGCTATTCTTGAAAAGTAATATAATTGTGAAGTGTCTAAAGACCCAGATTAAAAGTCTACTTCTACCACTTATTAATTTGAGTTAAACACCACATGTAACTATTATCATTCACAACTATCGACTTCCCTCTTATAAGAGGATTACATTCCTAATAGTTGCAGTGCCTACTGTGAAATAACTTTAAGTTCCTTCCCTGCAGGTATTGGACTTAACCATGTGACTTGCTTTGCCAATAGAAGAGCAGGTAACAAGGTTATAAAATGAAACTGAAGCTTTAAGTCATTATACTTCACATATGACTTGCTCTTTCCCCTCTGAAATGAGAATTGCATGTTCTAAATAAAGGCTCCTCCTTTATACTCTATGCCCAAATAAGTCCTTCCTCTACAGACCCATGAACATAAGTTATAAAGGAAATATTATTATTATAAGCCACTGAGATTTGGGACTTTAACACACACATATAATAATAAATACATGCTATCTTATTTTCTAATTAGCAAAGATGAATAATAACCTTAGTATCACCCTGAACACATGGAAATGGTAGATTATCTTTCTAAAACTTATATATAGCCTTCAGAGGAAATATAATAATTCCAGAAGAGAATCATTATTGATTCTGGCATGAGATTCTTTATGTTATTGAAACACACTTCAGTTTAGAAGTATAAACTGAGTTTATAATAGAATTATAAATTCTAATTCTGGCTCTGCCAAAAATCTCCATCATTGATTCTCTTTTCATGTCAGTTGTCATATATATGAGATGGAGGCAATAACACCAGGCCTACATTCCAACTCATGCTGGTGAGTGGCTGAGTGATGAACTTCTGAGAGTAGCTCTGGTACAGAGAGGAAAGCATGGATCTAGCCTAGGCCACCATTCCCCTAAATTTGAGTCCTGACTCCAGGTTTTACAAGTAGTATGAAAATAAGTATATTGCAATACTGATAAGTCAGCTTCTTTTTTTTTTTTTAAACGGTACTGGGGATTGAACCCAGGGGCATTCTACCTCTGAGCTATACCCCCAGCCCTATTTTTTATTCTTTATTTTGAAACAAGGTCTCACTAAGTTGCGGAGTGCCTCACTAGGTAGCTGAGGCTGGCCGCGAACCCGGATCCTCTGGTCTCAGCCTTCCAAATGCTGGGATTACAAGCGGGCGCCATCACGCCTGGCATAAGTCAGCTTCTTTATCTAACACAGAGTTTTTCTAATATTCAAATAAGGTGTCATGACTGATTATGTAAATGTGATTTGTTGCTCTTATCAACACTACTCTCCATTCTAGTGCTTTAAAGTAAATGTGTTTTTCTAAATACCTTTTCAGGTTACATGATAGAATAGGAGAAAAGCTCATGGGTTTTAAAAACAAACTCCAATCCAACTTTGCCATATATAGTTATATGGCTCTGAAATATTTCTAAGATGTGCTATATAACATATCTATCACCTAAAAAGTTAGTACAGGCTATATACCTCCAAAATTAGGATATAATCTAACTTTTTTTTTTAGAATTATTTGTTTCCATCATGAATAAACTTATATTTAAGTGTTTGATATCTAGTAGTGCTGATGCTTTCTCTAAATATAATATCACAATGCTAGCTAGAAACATATGCCTGACAAAACACAATATTCTAAATATGAAGATATACCATGTGGAATAAAGACATCCACTAAAATTTGGTAGAGTGCACATAATTTTCCTGAGTAATCTTCCTAAAAAATTATTCACCTTTGAATCTCCATTTGTATGTATTCAATGTCATTTTAGTCTATATTGATTCACCTTCCTCTTCAGATATCTTGAAGTAATGCAGTGAACAAATGGAAAAGAATCCTCTTTGCCAAATAAAAGATATATCAGTAGGCAACATAGAAAGTAATATGCAGAATAACTTCTTGAAATGGTGATAAGATGGGCAGTAATCAGACAATATATATCTAAAAATTTGATATGGAGTTGCTTGATACTATGTCAGACAATGGATTCTCTAATTAATATAAACTATGAAAATGTACTGATATTTATTTTACTTTGTTATAAGCATTAAAAACATCAAACCAATAGAACTGAAGAGGAGCTGATAGTGCTTAGAATCAGAAGACTTTGGTGCTATTTGTAAACTTACTTCTTAGGCTAATGTAGTGAATGAAAGTCCATTCTAATTTATCTGGATTTTTTTCTCAACATTATTTGAGACTAAAGCTTTATTTAGTCCTGTAGTGGGTACAAGGAAAGAAAACAAAAAATATTTGCACAGGTATCTATGTATATTTAATTGAGAAAAGAAAACACAAGACTATTCATTAAGTACTATGATAATTTGGAAAACAATATATGAGAAAGTATGAAAGGCAAATTATATGAAGTTATATGCTTGATTTACATATATTCTTTCAGAATAGTTGTTGGAATAAGCCGATACTTATTTGCTGAATCAAGTCATATGTATACTAGTCCTTCAGTGCACAGGGATGGTTAGTTTAGTTATCTTGTTCCACCAAACAAGCTTAGTTGTAACAAGAGAGATGAGATACCAAGGTCTTCCAAAGAGAGTACTTTTTAGGTCTTGCTTGGGGTATTTCAATTTTAGTGTATAAAGAAGTCTGTACTGCAGGTTTGAGGTCAGCATAGAGTAACTTAGTAAAATTGTCTTCAAAATAAAAAAAGGACTGAGGGTGTAGCTAAAAGACATCATCATCAACAAAAATTCTCTCTACTGAAAACCTGAACACAAGAGTCTAACTACTCTCTCAAAGTATAAAAAATGCTTTGTAACTATCTTATCATCACTATTATATAAAAATTAAAAAATATTTATAGTATTTTTCTAATACTCAAAATCAGTTAATTTTGCTTATTCAGGCATTAGTTTTCATTTTTTAAATTAAGTATAAAAGAATCTATAGTTAAGAACAAAATTGAAAATTGGTAACATTTTAAACTATGCATCTTAGAAAATAAAATAAAAAATAACAGACACATTTGATATATCTGTTGTAACTAACCTCAAAGAATTTTAAGAAACTAGTGGCATAATAACTTGAAGGATAAAAGGTGGTTCATATACTAAATGAGTAATTTAGTTGACTTGGAATTAATATTCACAGTACTCTAATCTTAAAGACCCTTCATATTTTATTTTTTAAATGGCATTTGTGAAAGTTGTGCACTTTCTCAATATGGGACAGCACCAATCTGTACAGCTGCTTGGTATTTTGACCTTCTATTATCTTTACCCAACCACCCATCCCCAGCTACCCTCCTCACACCTGGAAGTCAAACAAGATCTAGATCCAAGTGCTTTGTTTTATGGTGTTCTTTCCCTCTGCTTATTTCAGAGACCTGATTCCTTACTGGATTTCAATGAGACTCTTCTTGGCAAAGAAATGAAGCACCTGCTGACTTCAACAATTCCATTAGCACTCAGCCAAACAAAAATACTGTGTGGTTGATTACGTCCCTGATATCATAAAATAAACAAGAATTTAACAATCTTCTTCTTAATTTGTGATTACCAACTTAGTCCATTTCATAGTTACAAGGAGAGAATACCTATGTTCATAATGATCTCCGAATTGTATCTGTGGCGTTATGGAAGGTTGAGTGCAAATTCAGGTAATCAAACACTGTATTTTTCAATAGAAATTACAAAGAGAAAAACTAGTTTTGTGACTAACTTTTCATTAAATTGACCTACATGACACCTTCTTGTTGGCATATTATCATAAATTTCCATTTAAGGAGTACCGGGATTTGTTGGCATACATTTAAATCTCCAGTGTTCTCTCCTTTTTTTATACCTCTTACTACAAACGCACATTATACACTCTAGAGACACAATGAGCCTCTAAAAATTTCAGAGGTTATTTAAGTGATAATCATTTCTATTTTCCAAGAAATATACTGTATTTGATCAAATGCACTGTTTTATTTCAAGTATTTTATTGTCTTTCTCCATCATACACCTTCGGATATCCTCATCAAAACTAGATCTGGATCCAGGTGTTTGTTATTACGGGTCTTACGGCTGTATTTCCTCCCTGCCTATTACAAAGTTCTAATTTTGTAGAGGATTCCAATGAGAGTTTTCTTGGCACAAAAAGGAAGCACCTGCTGGTTTGCTGCTTTATAAAGATTCACCTGCTGCTTTATCAAGAGTGGGTTGAGATAAGATGCAGTATATTTGTGATGACTAATGCACCCTTAGTAGACAATTAAGAACTGTTTTCCTTCTCTTATTCACATTTGTTCATGAAGTCAATAAGTATCGAGTATCCAAAAGGAAAATGTGATGTTTACTGAGGTATTCAATGAAAATACATGCCAATAATGAACTTCAGAAAATCCAATGAATGTTACAAGGAATTTTTGTTGTTGTTGTTAATTTGGGGATGTGGAGACAGCAAATTGAACAACACATCTCTTTCTGTTAAATGGTTTACAAGCCAGATGAGATGGCATACACCTATAATCCCAGTATTTAGGAGGCTGAGACAGAGAATTGCAGGTTTGAGGCCAGTCTTAGCAACTTAGCAAGATCCTGTTTCAAAATAAAAAAAAAAAATTAATAAAAATAGCTGGGGTATAGCTTGGAGGTAAAATGCCCCTGGGTTCAATCCTCAGTAACAAAAATAATACAATAAAATAAAGGATTACAATCTAGTGTTAATGTAGTTGTTCACCAGTAAAATCCAGGAGGATTTTAATGCAGATAAGTCAATAATAAATCCATTCGAAGGAGAAATGTGGTGCCATACCAAAGAAAAGATTAAAATACTAACTATAAGAGCTAGTCAAAAGTGAGTTTTTCTTTGATGGTGATCACTATTATGCTATGAAAAGATCATAGAGACAATAGTATGTAATTAAAACAGCTGAGGGAGAGATTAATAGAGGAGAAAATATACAGAGAACATGTAAAAAGAATATGACCTGGGATTGGGAGTGGAAGTGGATGAAAGTCTGCTCACATATATATGATAGTGACTTTGGATGTACACAGAGAGGCATGACACCCTTTTCTCCTCAGGACCATTTCTCAACAAAGTGATTATCAGCTCTCAAAATGTGAATGTGATTCCCAGCTCCTTCACTCTCTGACTGGATGACCTTGGAGAGTGGCTGCCATCCTTATGGCTCTAATTTCTCTTTTGCAGTCTTTAATTCAGAGGAATGTTAGAAGAAAATGTTATGTGTTAAATGTTATAATAACACAAAACATTACAGTACTATGTTTAGCCCCATCTTGAAGTCAATATCTATCTATCTATCTATCTATCTATCTATCTATCTATCTATATATATATATTTCAGATTCCCCTTACTTTTTTTTGTATATATATATATATATATATATATACACACATACACATACACACACATACATATATATATATATATATATATATATATATATATATATATATATATATATATTTGTGGTACTACTGGGGATGGAACCCAGGGGCATTCTACCTCTGAGCTACATCCCCAGCCCTAGTTTTTATTCTTTATTTTTAAACAGGGCATCACTAAATAGCTGAGGTTGGCTATGAACCCAGATCCTCCTGTCTCAGCCTCCCATGTACTGGGATTTCAAGCATGTGCCACTATACCCGGCTTTGAAGTCAGTATTCAAACAGTTTTGTTTTTACAAAATCTTAAGAAAAAACAAAAATCTAGAGTGCAAATTTAGAGGAATAGTTATTGGTATGATGATCATATCACTCCAGTATTATCTTACTAGATTTACTAATAGATGAACATTTTGATATCTTTCCATTCCAAAATAATGAGACTACTAATAAAATATGGCATTTAATAAGCCTAATTAGATATAACATCTATTTTCTGGTCTACTATAAATTTAGTTCATAGGAGAATTATATGAGCAAGATTCCCAATGACGACCCAATGACTAAACTCCTGTTCTCAGTCATCCTGTTTCCCAGGGCTTGGTGGCATTAGTCACAATTATGCTCTCTCTTCTGAAGCCCCACTCACATTTAGTTCCCAGGAGACTTTATCTCAATTCATCTGCTATTTCCTTGACCACTCATTTTCTGTCTTTTTCAATGAGGCCACGTCCTTCTCCTAAGGGAGAATTTTCTTCAGATTCCCACTACCTTTTTTGTAAAGTATTTGTAAAGGGCCCTTACCTTAAAGTTTCTATCTCTCTCCCTACACAGGGATAAACCTATACATATATATATATATATGTGTATGTGTGTGTGTGTGTGTGTGTGTGTGTGTGTGTGTGTGTAATGATTTTTTCTCTGTCAATACAGAGAGGGAGAGACAAAAATATGTCTTAGATGAGATTAATATGTCCACATATTATATGTGTATTACATATAAATTACATATATTAATTTAATTATTTCCTCCTGTAGATTTAACCATCTTGCCTATGAGAATGAATTTCAATCTTATCTCCAGTTCTTATATTTTTCTGAGGTCCTATGCCTCGTTTCTCAGCTGCCTATTAGACTCTATCATATGAAAGTCCTTCTTCCTAGCAACTTACCTGCTTAAAATGTAATGCATTATCTTTCTCTGTAACATTTTTTTAAGTTCTTTTTTGATTTATGGTTTACCCAAATCATTTTCACCTCCCATTTTTAAGTTTTTAAAGCACATCACATAGGGACTCTTCATTCCCATTGCTACCATCATAATTCAAAAGACCTTGTACCTTTGTACTGCTTTAGCATAACAAATTTTCTACTTCTCTCTAGATGTTCCACAAAATCATATTTGGTCAGGAATTCTTATTTATACCTATCTCAATGTTGCTCCCAGTAAATATCTCAGACATTTATAAAATGCAAAATTAAGAACACACTAAACATAATATTCTGCCTTGTTTTTAAAAAGCAAATGATTCCCCAAGAGGGAGGGCTGGGGAAGAAGGTCAGTGGTAGAATTATGCACTTTGCTTGTGTGAGGCTCTGTTTTCAATCCCCAGTGCAGACAAAAGGAAAAAGAAAAAAAAGGGAGCTGGATGTGAGAACCTGCAATTTTGTCGATGGAAAGAGCACAGTTGATCTAGTGCAGAAGATGAAAATTCTAACAGTGTCTTCAGTAAGAGCGTGATCTTGGTGGGAAGCAAATCGGGAAATTAACAGGGAAATCCTGCATGTGAGAGAGCCATGGAGGGCTTGGCAATTTCTGTTGTCTGGCTGACCAGTGGTTGCACATACGTGCAAAGGAAATTCCAGCAGACTTAACAGGAAGTACAGAGCATGATAGATGAAATGCCTGAGTACACTTTGAAATGTGCTCCAAACATACGCTAGAATACATTGGTAAAAGGTCAAATACTGGCTGGGTGTGGTGGCGCAGGACTGTAATCCCAGCATTTGGGAGGCTGAAACTGGAAAATCTGGATTCGCGGCCAGCCTCAGGTACCTAGTGAGGCACTCCACAACTTAGTGAGACTCTGTTTCAAAATAATGAATAAAAAATAGGGCTGGGGATGTAGCTTGGAAGTAGAATGCCCGCGAGTTCAATCCCCAGTACCAAAAAAAAAAAAAAGATTAAATACTTTCTAGTTTGAGGTTTTAGATGACAAGTTATACAGAGACCAGGACAACCTTCTAGGAAGCCAGGAAAAACAGATTAAAATAAGATTATTCAAAAAAGTGTAAGCAGAGACATACGTGTCTGAACACCATGAGGGAGACAGGGTCTGCAGTATTCCAAATCATATTTGTCCTCTGGTTTTCAAATTCATTATCCAATTCCACTTTGTTTACTTGAATTTTTAAAATGTTCTATGCATAATATTTCCAATTGGAACTCATGATTTTTTTCTCCAAATTGTGCCCCACTGTTCATTCTCCTTCATTTCAACACTAATACAATATTGCTTAACTTTAAGCACATATTTAAGGGTTTTTATTTATTATTTTCTCATGTGTGTGTGTGTGTGTGTGTGTGTGTGTGTGTGTTTGTTTGTTTGTTACTAGAGACTGAACCCAGGGACATTCTACCTCTGAGCTATACCCTCAGCCATTTTATTTCCTACTTTGAAATAGTTTCACTAGGTTTCTGAGAGTCTTGCTATTTTGCTGAGGCTGGCCTCGAACCTGCAATCCTCCTGTCTCAGCCTCCCAAGTACTGGGATTACAGGTATGCGCCATCATGCTCAGCTTTGTTTTCTCATATTGATCCATGAATAATTCTGGTCAATTCAACTTCCAGTAGAAATATATATTTCCATTTCTATTGTCCCAACTTAGCTGTAACATTGATTGCTATGATTTATTACCCTGATCTACTAAAAAACCCAACTCAAACAACAAACCAACAAAAAAATCTTATGAGTTGCTTTTGTTTCTTGTTTCTTTACCTTTCTGTACTAAATTCTAGCCTCATATTATTTTTGTTATTCAAATGCATAGTTATTTTTTTTTTCATGGCCTCTGTTTGTGCTAATACCTTAAGCTAGAAAACTCTTAAGACCATGTACATCTCAGCTAGGCACGGTGGTGCACACATGTATGAGGATTACAGGTTCGAGGACAGTCTCAGCATTAGTGAGAGTCTCAATAACCTAGGAAGATCCTGTTTTAAAAAAGCGGGAGGGGGGGGAAGGGTTGGGGGTGTAGTTCAAAGGTAGAATGCCCCTGGGTTCAATCCCCAGTACTACAAAATAAAAAGAAGACCATACATATCTCTTCCTTACCATGAGTCTCTCAGAAATGACTTGTCAATTCATCTCATTCATTGCAACATCTCCCCTATATACATACATTGTTATTTTATTTTGTCAAACCCTTCATTCTTTTCTTCATAGCACTTATATTTGTCATTATTATATTCAAACATTTCATCTCTTCCATAAGATAGTAAGGTCTCATTGTTGGACACCATGTGCATCTTGTTCACTATTTTCCTCAGTGTTCATAGGAGAGCCTAGTGAATTAATATGATCTCAATAAATATTTCTATGAGTAAAGAATTTTATAAATGTAAAGTAAACAATAACTGATTCCCAAGGAAAAGCATCCAAGGTTATCTCTCCTGTTCCTCTTGTACATTTCCTTCAATGTGCAGACAAAGATAACTGGAGAGGAAGAGGAAAAATCCAAGGAATTGAACCCTAGAAAAATAAATCTCTTCATTTTGAAGTTCAGAATTTTCAGAAATCTCTAATGAACTAGAATATTCTTGACAGAACTTATATGAAAGTTCATCAGGAAGAAGAGTTTGGACTCTATCCCCACTCAGTGTGAGAGGCTGATATGAGAGAGGGTCCCGAGGAAGCCTGGACATCACACAGTACATGGCAGCATCTACAAGTCCTTCCTGCACCTGTCGCTGGGAGAACTTCTTTGAGTTCAGTATCTTACAGAAGAGGAAAGCACTAGCTAAAGAGGTGCCAGAATACATATAGTTGTGTCATCTATACAAAATTAATCTACATAATTTTTCTGTCTGCTTTATTTTCTTCCATTGATATAACTGCCTTCTACACATTTTCCTTGGAAGTATGTGAGCTGTAAAATGGGAATTTCTTGAAGCAGTGATCTAGAAGGAAGATAAGTGGATTGCTGCAGAAAGTACACATAAAATGTAAATACAAACTAATATGTAAGTATTCCTGAAATATAAATCATAATATTGCTATTTTTTCACAGAAAAACGAAACAGAGAATTGAACTAAGCAAAGACTCCTCTATACTTTCCCTCAAACTCCCTAGCCCTCCAAGAAGAATTAATTCCCCCATTTTCTTGCTCCCAGAACACAATATAGATTGTGATGTTTATGGGTTAGGATCACATTTAGTAATGCTGTATGTATGTATATATGTATGTATGTACGTATGTATGTATGTATGTATGTATTGCTATTGGGGATTGAATGCAGAGGTGTTCTACCTCCAAGCTACACCACTAGCCCTATTTTTTATTTTATTTTATATTTTATTTCAAAACAGGGTCTTGCAACGTTCCTGAGGGCCTCACAAAATTGCTGAAGGTAGCCTCAAACCTATGATTCTCCTATCTCATTTTCCCCTTATGGGATTACAGGTGCATGGCTAGTAGTGTGTCTTTCTGCCTAGAATTTAATCTTCAACAAGGCAAGGACTATATCTTAATCATTCTTTATTTTACCTTTGCCAGTGCTAGTGTTCAATAAATTGTAATTAAAAGAAATAATTAAAGAATATCTGTCATGATTCAATCATGCAATAATAGCTTTCATCCTGGTTCTGAACTTACCATTTCAATAGAAGCCAGCTGCTCTTTTACCCCTGTGGTTTCTTCAGGAATGACTTCACTCATTTGAAGTAGGCAGAAACTAGCTTTTTCTATTTATATAAAGCAAAAAGAGATTTGCACCTTTCTAAAACTTGGAAAAATATCATTTATAATACTCTCTGATTATGAAAAAACTATTTTGAAATCAGTTCCCGCAAAACTGGCTGATACCAAGATGTTATATATGGTGATATAGTAGATTGGTTAGAGTCATTACTATATACTTCCAGCTTAGATGATTAAGGGTGAGTCTCCTGAATTCCTATAATCACAAGCAATATATTGTTATTTGTTCCATATCAACCCTGTTTCAGGAGTTAAAGATAGGAAACATCCCAATTTTTTTTCATATTCAAATTATATTCCAATTTCTAAGATCAACTCTCCATTTATCTATTGTCAAATATTTTGCCTCACAACAAATGCACAGAAACCTATTACCTGAGTTCTACATCCACTTTGGCCTAATGGTGCTTGTAAATAAAGCATTTGCATAATGAGCTATATTTATAAAAGCCAATTACTGCTAATATGCGTGACCTTTTGGCATCAAGTAAGCTAATAACCTTTGAAACGTGGACTAGATTACATAGGGCTAGAATGACACATAGGCATAATAGAAACCAGGCTCATTGTATACATAAGAATAAAGGTTATTTTTCTATTTTGGATGCACTTTTCAAAAAAAGTGTTAATTAGGTATGTGATTTGAATTAAGAAATTAATTCTGGTGCATTTTCTAATAAAGAATATTTAAAAAGGAATCGTGGAAATGATTAACTAGATGCAAAAGCCTTATGTTTATAAAATAATGTCTAATGAAGCATAAAGGAGGCTTGAGGAAGGAAACAGACCAAATAATGTTATGTTCATATATGAAGGTATTACTACCATTTTCATAGGCATGTATGGGGGTGAGAGGAGGGGAGTAGCAGGGTGGATGTTAAGGGAAACAGCATGAGATTTTGTGTACATATATGATTTATCACTGAATCTCACTATGATGTACATCACACTAATAAAATTCTTAAAAGTGAAGCAGAATTAATTTTAATATTAAATACTGAGATTCAGATTTTTTAAGAATATTATTTTGCTAAATGTCATATAGTTTATATCTACAAATAGCTACAAAATTTTGTGATTTTTGTGGATTTATATGTAGTTAACTTAAACAAAATAATCATCAGTAATACTACTTAATCAGGTTGAATTTTGACTTATCTTTTAAAATAGCCGAAATGAAGTATTTTCATACACTTAATTCATTTCTTATTACATTACAAACCTAATTTATTTCATGTAATGCTGGTTGGTAGAACTACAGTTAATTCTATTAAGGCACTTTTATTTTTTGCATATTGCATTTTAAATTGCTTATTAACAACTGTATGCCATCTAATATTGGAGCCTATCCAAAATGAGAGAGTATAATAGAACCACAGAACTGATTGTGTATTACACAGCAAATAAATATAATAAAGTAATAAAAATATACTTGGACTTGACTTTTGCTTTACCTCTGTGTTTTATCCTACAGGAGTTATTAGAGATCAAAATTTAATTCTCCAAAACACAAATACCATATTGAATAGTTTTCAGCGTTGACAATATTACAATAAGTTTCCTTTTGTCTATCTGGTGTAATTCTAGACAAAATTGGCCAAGTAGAGTTAGTTATTCTGAATAATCTACTCATTTTTAGTTGTATTTTTACTTTTTAGTAATCTTGACTTCATGTGGCCTAAACATTCACAATTAGAATGAATATTCAGGTCCACCCTGGGCAACTCAGGCTGTTATTTCATCTCCATTCACAAATGTTTCGAGTAACTTTAATTGTCTTTCTACCAAAAATATCATAACTAATGTTTTCAACACTTTGCTTTGGTAACTATGAACTAATGTGGCAAAATAATCACAAAATTTTAATTTGTAAACATATGACTTTGTCCAAGCCCCATTGCAAGATACCTACATGATTTGGAATTTACTTTCTCAAGACACCTGAAATCTCATGGTGAGGTGCAAGTATGCAAGGTAAAGAATAATAACTTCTATAAGTATAAAGTTGATGATGATGCTAGTGTTAGGCCTTATATATGATTCCTGATTCGGAGATAAGAGTTGTTCAACAACTTTTACATGGAAAGTGATATTGGAGTAAATTTTTCATCCAGTGTATCAGATAAAGTATCATGAATAAATTGTTACTTGCTCTGCACACTGAAGAAAGGCTAAGATTTATGCAAGTAGAAATGAAATGTGAACAATTTTAGGTTAAGCTGGGGATAAGTCAAACAAGGTTATTTAAATATCACAATTAATGAAAAGAAATTTCTAATAAAATCATAAAATGCCTAATTGGAAAATATTGATAAATCCTATAAATAAGATCAAAACTATTCTGGACATTGAAATCTGAGGACATGTACACAGGAAGAGTTACCTGAATCCTTTGTAAGGCAAAAGACACTTTATCATTATAATTATTAATGTAAGCACATAATATTAGTGGAAATAATATTTGATAAATTAATATAATTACATGACACAATCAAAAGTATGAAAGTTAATGTTTTACATTTGCATACAGCCATAAGTATATTTAATAACTTTTTTATGTTTTATGAGTGAATTTAAACATTGTCAAGGGTACAATCCTTCATCATGAGAGATAGGGACTTTTTTTTTTGGACTGGGGATTGAACCCTGGAGTACTCTACCTCTGAGCTACACCTACAGCCCTATTTCTTTTTTTATTTTGAAAGTTTGAAACAGGGTCTTGCTGAGTTGCTAAGGGTCTTGCTAAGTTGCTGAGGCTGGTCTTGATCATGAGATCCTCCTATCACAGCCTCCTAAGTACTGGGATTACAGGCATGTGCCACCACATCCAGTGGGACTTTGGAAGATTATAAAATAAAAAAAAATAATGGCAAGGTATGATTTCAGGCTAATCAATGTTCAGGTGAACAGGCTTTTTTAATGATTTTAATATAGCCTTAGATAACCATCTTCCATGTAATGCATCTATGTATAGTATCAAACCTACCACTTTTGATAATCATTCCCTATATCTTTTTTCAGCAAGCATTTATTTTTATTGTCCAAAAAGCTTTTTATAATGTACTGAAAAATATATACTAGCTAAAGTGAGTATATAGTAAGTATGATGTTAGTAATTTTATTTCTGCCTCAAACTTTTTTTTGTTCATTTCTCAATTTTGTAACTTTTCAGATTGCTTCCCCAACTTTTTAAGCTTGAGGTCAGTAGGATGAAATGCTACAGAGACAGTTAAGTTACAACTCAAAGTCTGAAGACTATATCATGCTCTCTCAGAGGGATCAAACATCTTTACAAACACTGCTGAAGGGCAGAGGGGAAAAAACAGGTCAACATTTTTATGTTTGTGCTATTTTCAGTGGAAAATCGCTATTACCTAAAACCTCTGAGCAGCATTTAGCTATCAATTCTGGAAGAGTTTCCACATGGCTGAGAGCGAAAGACAAGGATCCTCCCACAGCTCAGGAAGTTGTGTGCATGGCTTGGCTTCAGTGAGCTCTGAGGGAGGGTGAACGCTACAGTCTGAATGCCAGCCTCTGGACCTTGGGCACCACGGCTCTCCTCAAGCTCTAGCCTTACTCCTTCAAGCCCTCTCCCCATATGTACTAACACAAAAATATTTTCTCTTCCTCTTTTGTTCTTTTTAAGCCTTTTCCTGAAATATAATGTAAAAAATGAATAAATTAACTTGAAAATACAACTTATGAGTCACCTGCTCAGTTTTCCAAAATCAACATATCCTTTTACCTAACATCCGAATAAAGAACAGAATAGTCCAATATTCCCAGAAAGAGAATGGAAGAGTTGTGTTTAAAAGAAGTATGTGTCTATGTGTGTGTGTGTGTGTGTGTGTGTGTGTGTGTGTGTGTGTGTAACTGGGAATTGAACCTGAGCTACATCCCAGCTCTTTTAGGGGCCTTCTACCTTCCAGCTACACCCACAGCCCTATCCTTTTTGTTTGTTTTGAAATAGGGTCTTCACTAGGTTGCTGAGTGTTTTGATACCTTACTGAGGCTGTCATGGAACCTGTGATCCTCAGGTCTTAGCCTCCCAAATATTGGGATTACAGGCATGTGCCATCATGCCTAGCTGAAATTGAGCATTTTCATAAAAGAAAAATAGATGTGGTAATTATAATGGAAATGAGAAAGATAATCTCTTCCTAGGATATCAGATGTTCAGGCTACAAAAGTGGATTTATGGAAAACTTTCTAAGGGATTATTTGTGTAATTGTTAAAAACCTTTGGTCATATTATGGTAATAATAATTTGGTAACATCTTTAACTAGATTTATCACCTAGGATATTTTCACAAATTCAGACTCTGGGGTCTATTCTAGATAACTTTCAAATCAGGAGAGGAATGTGGAAAATATTTCTTGATATATATGCATATTTGTTTTAATCTGGAGAGAACTCAATTATGCTAACACATGACCTCTCTAGGTCTTTTACACTTTATTCTCCAGTGGAATGAATCATTGCTTGATACATTTGGGACAAATGAAGTAGATGTACTAGTATTCACTATGCCCTTGTCTTGGGAGTGAGCTGCCTCCAGGGAGCAAGCCGAACCAGTTTCATGAATGTGTCACGTGTGCAGCCACACAGACCTCATCTCTGAGAAGAGGCCATTCCAATTCAATGCACTGCTGTTGTCTTCTTAAAATTCTTAATTTTATTTCTTAATTTGTATTACAAAACTGAGGTATGATGGAAAAATGGAGCATACATCTGATCAGAGGAGATAAAATGTGAGTTCCCACCATCTCTGCTGTCCTTCTAGCATGCATATTCATGATGTCCCAGGAGCATAGAGTTCCTGTGCTCCCACCTTGCATGGGCGTTCAACAGGATTCAAAGTAAGTTTAAGGTAAGCCTGTTAACATCTTTCACTGAAAAAGTAGTGCTGATATCCTTCAGATACCAGTTCCTTTTAAACCAGAACTTACTTTGAATTCAGAAACAAGTCAATGGTGTTCTAAGAAAGAGGGAAAACCAAAGAAGCCCTTCAAATCCTTAATTATTCATGTTACTTTTCTACCTTAGCCAACCACTACAGTGAAATGATGACACAGAAGGAGTGGGAACGTAAGGCAACCCTTAGTATCTTTTTCTTTCAATTTATTCCTTATGCATCAATAAATTAAAGGAAGGGTTCAGAGAATATGCACCTGTCAAGAAGTGAAATAAAAAACACTGTTAGTTTGTGTACCACTTATACTGTTGTAATGAGAACAAAATGTACAAGTTTTAGGAGCTTTGTAATTTTGATAATCCATGAATGAGTCATGTTCTATATTTTTGGGAGGGGAGGTACCAGGGGTTATACCCAGGGTCGTTCTACTCCTGAGTCCCCTCTCAGCCCCTTTTATTTTTTGTTTTGAAACAAGATCTCACCAAGTTGCTGAGGGTCTAGATAAATTGCTGAGATTGACCACCAACCTGTGATTTTTCTGTCTCAGTCTTCCAAGTCCTGGAATTACAGGCATGTACCATTGCACCTAGCTTAAATTCTCTTATTAAAATTGGCATCGTATGAGCCAGGTGTGCCGGCGCATACTTGTAATCTCAGTACTTGGGAGTCTGAGACAGGAGGATCACAGGTTCAAAGTTAGCCTTAGCAACTTAATGAGGCTTCTTAACAATGTAGCAAGACCGTGTTTCCAAATAAAAATTAAAATAGGGCTGAGGGTATACCCCAGAAGTAGGCAGTCCCTGGGTTCCACTCCCAGTACCATACACACACACACACACACACACACACAAATGACATTGTACAAAGTAAAAATGAGCAGTAAAATTTATGCTAATAATCTAAAATTTTACTTTTATTTAAAATTACTAATTGGAAAAGAAAGGCCATTGAAGAAGGAGAGAAGATTTTTATGTATTAGTATTTTAGTGGGATTTTTCCAATTTTTTAAACTTGGGATCACCTATTTTCATTTTGCAATGCACTGTAGCTGACTCTGGAGGCAAGAATTATTTGTGCCTTGAGGGGCTGGATCTAACTCCAACAGGGGAAGTCTACTATTATGATTAGGTGGGTAATTTTCTCAGATTTAATTAACAAACCATTTGGTTCACATATTGAAGTACATTCTCCAACCTTGTTTCTATGAGTAACAAAGGACATATTTGGGATCTATCTGCTACCTTTTCTTTTTTGTTGTTTTTTCATTCGTTTAGAAATCTGGCTAGAAAGAACAATACTATTTTTTTGAGCATCCTCATAGACTCTAGCATCTGCACATAGAAAGATTCATGAATATATCTGATTTCCCACCTGCTTTTGGACTACAGTATATCCATAATTGATGAGATCTGAATAAAATCCACAGATTTTACCAATATCAATTTCCTGACATTGAAATTATATTTTGTGAAACTGAGCAAAGTGTACTTGGGACTTCTTTGTGTATTTTTTTTGCAATTTGTTATAATTGTATAACAATTTGAAAATAAAAAGATAATTCCAAGTTAATTAAATTTTATTTTAATGAAACTAGTATTTAGTTATTTGCCTGAACATTATAAACATCTAAACAAATAAGAACCATTAATGTTTAGCATGTTGCATATGTACCAAACATTGCACAGACACAAAAAAGTGCAGGTAATGTTTAGTTATGTTTAATAAATATGTTTAATACATACATATAATACAAATAAATAAGTCACATTATTTGCAGCTAACAAAAAAGATAGAGCTACTATATCTTTATACCTAATGAAAGGAACAAAGTTCCAAAATATGTTTTTTTTTTTTAAATGGATACAGAAAATAAGTAACATTATAGACTTCAGGATGAAATCTGAACTCTTAATTCAGTGCTAAACTACAGTATATTTATTTCCAAAGTTCCAAAATAATATTGAAGAAACTTCAACCATCTTTTAGAGATATGAAATTCTAATTATAAAGTCAGTATTAGCAGTTTCCTTTTTTTTATATTGGATATCAGGCTGACTCATAAAACTCAGTATATAAATAACTGTTTCCTTCTTAAAGCAAGATAACCAATCTCTGTATCCAGTAAAGTGAACTTCTCCAATAAGAGAATTTTGAAAAATTAATACCAAGGCTAATGATCTGGTAATATTTTTCAAAGATTATCCAATGATGTGGATATATATGCTGATACATAAATCAAATATCAATTCAGTTATCATACATGTTTGTACTTTCAGGAAAAATGAGATAGTAAAAAGAAGTAAAAATTTTAATCAGTATTTAGAGAAAAACATTTATTAAGAGGCATAAGAATTCTGATTTTACAGATATAATATGTTTTCAATTTAATTATTTTTGTTGTTGTTATTACCAGTGAAGGTGCATTCTATCAATTCAAAACCTTCTGTTATACACTATTTCCACCTTTCCTACAAGTGATTTTAATACTTACTACTCAATTTTTATTACTATAACAAAATATATGAGACTAGGTAACTTTAGAAAGAAAAGAGATTTGTTTGGGGTCATGGTTCTGGAGATCCAAGATTCATAGACCTCATCCAGTGATGGCTTGAATTTCAATATGGTAAAAGACATCACAGCAAGAGACTGAGAACATGCACATGTGTATGTGTATGTCTCCTCTGGTCTCTCTTCTTATCAAGTGTCTAGGGGATTCTCCACTCTGATTACCTTAGTCATAATCACATTCCAAAAGCTCTGCCTCTAATAAACACCACAGTCAGAAGGTACAATCACCTGTATACCAGAGTTGTCGGAAATACTTACCCAAACTACTGCTTACAACAACATTCAACATTCTTCATTCAACATCCTTCTTCCTTCTTTAACTTCCTCCTTTCCCTGGAGAGTGATGTTACTCATTGTCTAAAATTGTCAGCTTCAGTTTTCTCATTGGCAAAATAGTGACACTAATAATTGGACCTATCATCCATGTATTCTAAAAATGACAACAACAACCAATGATTGAGGAACTACTAAGTAGTGGACATTATTCTATGTGCTAGAGATAAAATGGCAAACACAGAGGACAAAATACTTGTATTCTTTTTGAGAAAATAGACAACATATAGAAGTCAAGTATTGCTATGACAGAAATAAAGAAAAAGATTAGAGTGATTGCTGGGAAAAGGGAGTATTGAAATTTTATTTTATTGTTTACTTATTTATTTATTTATTTATTTATTTACTTTGGTACTGGGGACTGAACCCAGGGACATTCTTCCTCTGAGCTAAACCCTTGGCCTTTTTATTTTTATTTTTATTTGAAACAGGATCTTAGTAAGTTGCTGGGAATTTCACTAAGTTGCTGAGGCTGGCCTTGAACCTTACATACTACTATCTCAACCTCCTAAGAACTGGAATGACAGGTATGCACCATCATACTAAGAAAGAGAGTACTGACATTTTTAAGAGGCATATAATGAAGCCTAAATTGAGCATGTGACATTTGAACAGTACCATAAGGAGTTGAGAGATGGCACCAATTGGTTTTGTATGTTACAAAACACAACAAACCAAGTAACCGCAATGCAGCTGGAAAGAATAGTAGGTATGAAGAATCAGAGGTAGTGTGTGTGAGTGCTCTATTTCTGATCACTGGCACCCAGGTATACAGTGAATAGAGGTAGGAGAGATCCACATATCTTTTTGTCATCAAGCAAAGTCCCCATAAATTTTATTTTTCAAAAGTTAGTGTCATAACATGAAATTTCAAGAGTTTAATGGTCTAATTATCTTTTATTAGTGATTCATGAATCAGGCAACAACCTATTTATTAGAAAGGCACTCCCATGAGAGGCTAGCTTTCTAGGCAGAAAAGGCTAAAGAAAGCAAAAACAAGGAAGGAAAGGTAGATGGGGTCATCTCAAAACTACTTTTTATTAGTCAACTTTTTGTTATTGTTCAAAATGCCTTAGATAATTAACTTAAAAATATAAATGGTTATTTTGTCATATAGATTTGGAGGTTTTAGCCCTCGTCCACTGTCCTTGTTGCTTTTGGGCTAGTGGTGAGGCAGTATGTCATGGTAGGAAGCATGTGGTGGAGCAAGACTGTTCACCTCATGGCCAAGGCACAAAAAGAGAGGACAAAGAAGGGGACCAGGTCACAATATCTCACTCAAGGGCATCTGCAATGACCAAGGCTCCACCTTGTAAAGCTTCTGTTACCTCCCAAAAGTGCTGCCAGCTGGCAACTATTAAGTCTTTAACATATGAACCTTTGAGGGATACTTATCGAAACCATACACTTTCCTTGTAGGGAAAGAAGAGGGAACTTCCTTATCATTCCTGATCATGTTGACTAGGCCTCTTTGAATTGGTTTCAGTGAATTTTTATTTTTTGGAAAATTATCCTGTCCTGTTCTGTTTGATTATGTGACTCCATTCTGGTCTGAGCTGTTCTTTTGTGCTCTAGGACAGGAGCCTACCCTGAAACAAGGCCTTCCATAAATTTTATTTAAACTAAGTAAAAAAAATAATATGTGGGCCTTATGAAAGAAAAAAAACTGTTTAAAAAACCTCAACAACAATATATTGAAGTCTCAAGAGAATGAAATAATGTTTTATTTATTCCAATACAAAATTTTTAATATCGATGTAATTGAGATCCAGCTCACAATGAATATGATGAGAAATTTTATGTTATAATTTAATTACCTCCATTTTCCCAAGTTGTACAAAAAAAGATGCATCTTATATTTGACTAGGTTAATACTTTTGCATCCTTAGTAGACTAGCAGGAATTTTCAATTACTAAGAACAAAAAAACCCAAAAAATAAACATGTGAAAAGGGAGAATAGGCTGAGTTAAAAGATGAATGGGACAATGACAGAAAAAGAAAAAAAGGGTGGAATGGAATAAAATGATTGTAAAAAAAAAATCATGTTTCATTATAAAAAATTCAACACTTGCTTGGAGAATATGAGGATTAGAATGAATATGAAGCAGTTAGGAGGAAGATAAATTTAAGAATCTTTCCTTTTCATAGAATACAGCAGAAAGGAGCAAAGAGATAAACTTGATCCCACAAAGGTGATAGATGAGATGAAACAAGGTGGAAGCCTCATAATAGCTGTTCCCGAGGAAGAGACGCAAAGCCAAGCAGCAGTGAAATATAAAATTGAAAACAAATATTCTTGTTCTGTAAAAGGCACAAATTCATAGAACAAAATAATTTGCCATTTTCCCAGGACACACATGGTTTTGGGGAAAACAAAGAGCTGCAAGCATGTATTGACAAAAGAAAAATGAAGTAAAACCAGATTACTTATAAATACACACAAGCCAGAACAGACTGGTTTTCTTCTGCAAGATTAAAGTCATAAAATTAAAGCAGCAGTGAGTATACAACTTAAGGAAAAAATTAAGAATCTCATAGTTACACAAAATGTGTTTCCAGTTTGATGGCTAGAACTCCCTTCCAAATCTGTTGATCACTGTCCTGGGTGCTCAGTATTCATAAGGATAGCCAATTCTACCCTCAAATAACTGCATTCAAAAGTTTTGTCAGAATGTAATCTTGAAAATGGCAAATTATTTTGTTCTATGAACTCAAGAAATTTCAAAACCTTGATTGTCAGAAACAATGTTTATGGAGAACTTTCTGGAGGATGCAATGCCTTCCAATTTCGTAACCAAATATTCTTTAAATTGTGTTCATGTGAAGATAAATACCCCAGAATCTATAGTAGAGAAACACAAAGAAAAAGTTCAGTGATAAAATGTCAGGAACATGCTGAGCTAAACTATATTACACTGAATTCTCTTCTGTGGAGCCTCAGAACCTGTAATGAACTAATGTGCTTTGTAAATTTCAAGGGAAGTGTAAAGTGTGCAAAATTCATATTTACTCACACCCACTGCATCCCTAAAATATACAAAAGTCATTTACTATTTCATTTGGAACCTGTATTCCATGGACTATACTATAGGAAATGTCACTTGAAATTTTTTCTTTTTTAATTCACTCCTGTAGAAGACGCATTTGTTTTGATCTATACGGTCATCTTTGGGAGCTGTTATAGGAAATGTATCTGTGAAACTTTTAGTCATAGCAACTATATTGCACAATAGTATTATCTTTTATGAACCAGCAGTAAAATATTTCACTGATTTTCAATAACAAGAGTGGTTGTGTTTCTCCTAAGAAAGAAATCTGTTTGTTTCAGTTGCTTGTTAACCTCATAACTTATTGAGTTTTTGCTTTCAATCTGGCTGCCAAAAAAAGAAAGAAAAAAAAACTTTTAAAAACGTGATGAAATTCTTCTCTGAGGTGCATAAAGGAAAACATACAAACAAGAAACATAACCATGACAGGTCATGACCTAGCTCTAGTCTTTGCATTGGACTTATTTTCCAAGTTCTGGAATGGTATGAAAAAACTTCAGAAGCTATTTTTAAGAGGGATCTTTCCAAAATAATTTAAGTCAGAATACTATAGCAATACAGGTATATCCATGTTTATCATAGCACAATTCACAATAGCCAAATTATAGAACCAAACCAGGTGTCTGTCAACAGATGATTGGATAAAGAATATGTGGTATAGACACACAATGGAATTCTACTCAGTCATAAAAAAGAACAAAATTATGTAATTTGCAGAAAAAAGAAGAGCATATCATAACCATTATGTTGAATAGGAATTTTGCCAGCTCAGGATCTTCACAGTTATCCATTGTTGCTATGCCTTTACTTTACCCGTGTCATGTTTTGGATCCTCTGTTATGGTTTATTTCTCCCCTGTTATGATTATGGAAGAACTCATGTATTAATGCAAAAATGTTCAGAGATGAAGTAAGTATGAGAGTTCTAATCTCACCAGGGATAAACCCGTTAATGGGTTAAAGATTTATTGTGTGATAAGGGGGCAAATAGGGTGTGATTAGATGAGGTGGGTCACTGAGGGTAAATCCTTGGGAACTCTCTCCTCTCCCTCCCTTTCTCTGCTTCTAGCCTCCATGATGTGAGAGCAAAGTCTTCCCTCTCTGCTCTCTCTGCCTCTCACCACCTTGCCCTGAGATCTGCAGACTTCACCTGGCCTAAAATGGACTGCAATCTCTTAAACCTCCAGAACTGTGAGCAAATAAATCTTCCTTCCTATAAGTTGTATTTGTCAGGTATTTTGGGTCACAGCAGTAAAAGAATGTTGACTGAAACAGTTTCTCTACATTGCACTTCCAAAGATATCTGAGTTTCCAGGGAGCACAGTGTGAAAATAACTGATAATGTTTTATCCAATGATTTTGCTGGAATCTAGCATACTTAAGAGAGAAAAAAAATATTTTATAGCTAGAGGAGAATGGTTCCCTAAATCCTAAGACAGTGCCCTTTTCATTATGTCAAAATGCATTTCACATTTCCCTCAGGCTATGAAAAAAAATATGCGTGTCTCCTTCTTTACTGGGGCCCCTCATTACTAGAAAAAAAAATAGAAAAAAGAAGAAAGAGGAATCCAGCCTACATTTAGCTTCTCCAATAAGATTAATGCTCTCTCCACAAACCCATTTGGAATCCTGGATATTGTGGTCTTTTCTCTGAGCCTGTAATCCTATCTGAAAGAAAATGTATACATAATTTTTATCTAAATAAAAGAGGTACAGTGTTTGGGCTTTTAAGTAGACTTCAAGTACACAGTGGCAGACCATACTACAAGGTTTCTGGTTCTTTCCACTGAATAATCATTGGTGTCCTGAAATTGCAGTTCAGCGAAAGTGAATAAATCATGCTTGTCCTTTCTATGCACATGGGTACCTCCACTCCTCTCAGGAAGTAGAATAATTGCAATTGTCTGTGCATCTGATTTGCCACAAGCAATCTGTATGGCTCTATGTTAGGGACTCTCTTAGTCACTATAACTGTATTATTCTTTCAGTTTTTCCATCACTCATGACAAATTAGGTAGGACCATCATAAATTTTGTTATATCTCATATTTTGTTATAGATTATTTACATAATTTTATTTGTTTATTGTGAATAACATTTAGATTTTAGCTTTGTAGGCATTTTATTAATGAAATAATTTAAAATGTAAATTGATTCACAGATGACTTGAATGCTTCTTACTAATTCAATGCTTCTAAATGTGACAACAGTCCTCACTTTATTTAAAAAAAAAAACAAAAAACTTTAGTATCCCCCAACTATGTTTAAGTTATTTTGAACAACTCATGTTACATTTGAAATATCATACATGTCAAATATGCTTCACTGTGCAATAAATTAGCTAAATTTAGTGGATTAAAAAAGCAACTGTATCTGCTTGGACCAAATGACCTAAGATAGTATCTTTCTTATTACAAGTAGTTGGAAGTCTACTGGTGGCAATGATCATGAATTTTATTGTCAATCTATAGTCTCTATTTCTTTAGTATAAATCATTTCTTTATTTAAAATGTAAACTAAGTTGTTATAAGATTTTAAATATTAAGTTATAAGGAATTGTGAATCATAACCTCAGGGTTGCCAGTTATTAGTTTTATGACCATAAATTATTGCCTTATAATTCTGAAATTTTATTTTCTCTTATGGAAACCAAAAGTGCCTCACTAGATGATTAATTAACTAATGGTTCTTAAACTGTGACTCTTATAGGGACATATAGTATTTATGACACACACCCCTTCTGAATGAAACTGCCATTACTATACTATTCTCACCTAACTCTCAACAATCTTTTCAATCAATTATTTGGTAATTTTTTTAATCACTGATTTTACTTCTTCACATCTCTTTTAGTAGATTAAATTAAGACTGATTTTATTGCTTCATTTCTATTTATTATCTTATTCACATTCACTCAGGAAAGCTCAACCATATTCCCAGTTATATATGGGGGAAATTTGCATAGATTACAATATACTATTTGGAAAATTAATCAATAAATATAGAATAAATAAACCTTTTATTGGAAAGCATGCTAGACCAATGGTAAAATAAATCTATTTTCCTGTTATTAGTTACACACATATATAAAATTAAGCACCATAAAATTCCCTGAAGCTCTATATTTGCTCAGAAAATAGGTAGGTCTCTTTCTGTACACATTTAAGAAAAAATAATTTTTATGTGATAAAGGAAAATTTGAAATTTGAAAGTTTAATTGAAAACTATTTAAAATTGAATAAAATAGAAGAGTAGACAGATGTCACAAAGAAAGTTTTCAAAATTAAGGCAGAAAACTTATGCTAGGGGAAAAATAACTTTTACATATAATATATATTGCTTATAGTTTATATTGAATTGCAGTATATTGAATATAGTTTATAGCATATTGAACAAATTTGCATACTTGGTCTAATCAGTTCCATGGAAAGTTGCAAAGACAATATTCAGAAAGAGGAGTATAAAGAAAATAATAAAAAAACTGTCCTTGAAATTAGACACATTATTAAACTAGATTGATTAATCATCTTTGTTTAGAATTATACTAACTTGTGCAGATAATTGAGCACACATATAATGAGTAGAATATTTAGAAGAGAAAGTTCACCTAGAATTGGCTCCAGTGTTGCATGTTATTGAGATCATAACTCTAAGTCATTACCTTTATCACATACACACACAAAAAATAGCTTTCAATGAAACCCAGCAGGGAAAATGTTTGCCTGGGGCAGAGCAGAATGCTTTTCACCCTTGTAGATGCTCAAATTGAATCTTTTTTACCCATAACCTATTGTTCATACCTACTGTCATGAATTTTAAAGATTCCAGAATTCACTTTTCAAATGAAACAATGACCATTTTTCTACTGAAATCCTTCAATATCTCCCAAAAGGAAATAATGCATGCCACATTTTCTGCAATCATTTTACATATATATATATTTACTTGAAACATAAAGTATCTTCACAGTATAGAAAATAAATACTGATCTACCTTTTTAAAACTGAGTAGAGTTTGCCTTTTCAGAGGACTATAGTATAAGAGATAAAGGTTCAGCTTACAAATATATAAAACTCAGTAGTTGTTGAATACTTCAAATGTAATGGAAAGAGAATGGAAGTTTGAAGAGCAGATATTTTTTCAAGAGATAAACAAAGAAAAAGAAAGATTTCTTTAAATAAAGAATGCATTAAACCAGATATCATCAAAAAATGAATGAACTAGAGAATTTTTTTTCCTCTAAAAAGGGCATCATGAGCCTTGTAAAGGGGAATGTATAGCAGGATTCAAAAACCAAATTAGGATGAATGACAGAAGGCTGGAGTCACTAAGGAAGGGGCGTTAATGCCAGCATGACACTAAAAAGAGTATCATTGGTATAACATACAGAAAGATAATAAATTCTTCAGATTTTTTTTCTCTAAATTTTACAATAATTCTCTTCAAGTTTACCAACTTATTTGTTAGATAAGGTTTAATTTAACCAACACCTTCTTGAAAAATAAATTGTAGTTTTAAAGAGAAAAAGGAAAGCTATTATTGTGATACATGTTAATTTTTAATGTTCAAATGTAATCCCTTCTGAGTATCCCACTAATAGTAATTAAAATGTCTAGGTCTTTTTTGTTTTGCTAATCCTGTCTTTGTGTTATACATAACTGAATAAATAAATGTATAAATATATAAGTAAAGTGAGAATAGACCCTGGTGTATATTTAATATTCTTACTATCTCTATTCTGTAAAAAGAGGAACTATTATGTAATTTGATCCCTAGAATCATAATCCCATAGATGATTTCCCCTGTTCTAGTTGAGGCACACAATATATATTTTTAAGTCCTTCGCAGACGCAAAACGGGTATTGGTTGGAATACTATATTTAAGTATGTAGTGTTTAATTGTCAGTTTACTTCTTAATTCTTGTTAATACTACCCAAGACTAAATTTTTAGCTTCTTCCTCAGTATCTTTGCTCTAACCAAACCTATGTAGTAGAAATGCATCTCATCACACAGTTTATTTTTTTTCTTTTTTATAATGGTTTGCTTAAATCATTTTGCTATAGAACTTCAGGTTAGATGCCTCCTTTCCTTTCTATGACTGCTGCCTCTCCTAAGCTACTCACTAATGCAACAGGAGTGTCTCATAGGATTCTTGTCAATAGATTTTAATGAATGAAGTCCAAGGATTAATGAAGAGTATATAAATATGGAAGTTTAAATAGAGGAGAGAGAGAAGACAAAAAAACTACCCCCAGAGGGGAGGTGTCCCCAAAAGAGAGTAACAATAGAAACTCTTGGAAGGTGGACTTTTAAACCTTACTGAGGTTCCCCATATGCTCTTTTATGATTGGTCAGAATTGGGTTTGGGGAAACCAATGTATTTTTTTCAATTTCAATTGTTATCTTGTGAGATGGTGGGCCCTGATCTCTTTGTGTCCACAAGTCTCTTACCTCCCCCACCTCACCTCACCTTTTTTTTTAACCCCTCCTGTTCCCAGGTCCTCTGTCCTGACTCAATGATGCTCTGATTAATTTATCTGCTTTCAAGATGTGTTTCCCATTTGAATCTTCCTTTCATCCCAGTCCACCACCACCAGTCTTTCCTTAAAATCTCTCAAGTAATTATCTCTCAAATTACAGTTTTTCCATATCAGAGACTGCTCAATAAGAGCTAGTTCCTATATTATAATTCCAAAACATTAAGTTATACTTTAAAGCTTTTTATACTTCTTTAGCACATATTTCATTCAGATTTATTTTTCACAACTTCCCAATTCCTGTTACTTTCAACCAGGCTTACTTCTTCCTTGCTTCTTATTCCTCCATAACCCCTTCCATTTGTATTTGTGCCTTTATTTATTTATTTTAAAAAAACATGTCTCTGTATTCTTTGGGGCCATCTTCTGTTGTCTTTTCTATATAAGTAAGTAATATTTATCATTTAAGGCCTATGTCAAGTTTCATTACTCAAGATCATTATTAGTCTTCTAGATATTTGGATCCAAATGCATGTTGAATTTCATACAATTTGGTGCTTCACAGCTTTTTGATTTGGTAAGTACACAATACAAAAAGACATTCTATTTTATTTAAAGTACATTACATAAAGACTCATCTAAAAGATGTATATATTGTTCTTACAAATGGCTTACCTGCACAAACTCATTAGGTGCACCTAAAGAGACTGTATCTATTCATGTTTCAGCAGCACAATTCACAATAGCCAAATTATGGAACCAGCCTATGAGTCTATTGAGAGAAGAAGACTGGATTACAAAAGTGTGATATGTATACAAAATGGAATTTTACTCAGCTATTAAGAACAAAATTATGTCATTTGCAGGAAAGTAGATGAAGCTAGAGAATACTATGCTATGTAAGACTAACCAGTCTCAGAAAGTGAAGGGTTGAATGTTTTCTCTTATATGTGGAAGCAAAAGAGAAATCTGATAACAAAAGGAACTTCAAATAAAGGAAGAAAGACTCCATTAGAGCAACAGAGGTGTTTAGAGGAGAGAATGGAGAAGAAGACATGATGAAGGAAGCAGTTCAAATAATGCTATGTACATATTTGAAAATTTTAATACCAATCTTAATAACATGTACAGGGAAGGGGAGGAGGTAGAGTGGGATGCTGAGGGAAACATACCAAGTACTGTGTGCATATATGTTCCTATCACTGTGAACCTATGATATATAGTTGTATGAAACAATAAAAGCATATATAAAAAAAGACTGACTTTAGCTGTTTGAATGAAGTTAAAGTCTCTCTTTTAACTGACTTTCTCATATTCCTTACTTGTTCCTTGACCTATGTGTCTCTGATGTCTTCATTAAATGGACTTTTCCCTGAATATCCTCTTTTCTCTAATACCTTGTACATATTCCTGGGTAAATAATTTCCTCTGAAATGTACTTAAAAACCAACATACCCTTCTTTTCTCTCTTCTTTATTATCTTTGTTCTTGCCTTTCTTCCTTTCTGTCTCCCACTCTCTCTATATAGAGGGCTTACATATTCCCATAACTTTACCTTTTTCTTTCGGGTGAAAAATTGTGTATTTTAATATTTTTAATGCTTCTTCTATGTTTCACATTCATATTTCCAATAGTTTACTGAGTGTTTTCACTTAGATCCCTCTTTTGCATTTTACTTATGATTGTTAAATGTCTTGATTTTCCCTTTGTGCATACATATTTCTTCCTTCTACTAGTATAATTACTCTTGTCTCCGTTATTCCAACCAAATATATCATCTGTGCTTTCTACTTCTGCCTCCCCCACACGTCTCATGTCTTTTTAAGCAGCATGGTTCCCTCCACAATACAGAGCTTATCAAATGAACCAAGATTTGTGCTGTGTTTGAAACAAAACTGCTGGAAACTTCTTTATTTTACTTATGTAGTGTTCTAAAATTTATACTAGACATTCCATTAAATAAAGTAGATTCTCTTATGGAAACAAGGCAGAAATGTTTTAACTTCTTAAAAACATATTATTCTTATTCAGTTTTAGGTTGGATAGTAAGTTGGAAGTTGTATGATGAATTATTATATATGTACTTGTCATGAAACTATATTTTTCAAAACACACTTGCATTTCTTGTGTATTTTTCCTTTTTTAAATGGAAATACCCAAGTTTAGTTTGCACAAATGTGCCTAATGATTGCAAGAATATAGAATTCGCAAAGCAAAAAAAGAACTAGAAAACAAAAAGTTGTAAAACACATCTTGAATATTCTAGACAACTAAGCAGATTCATAAGGATAGATGGCTCTTTTGTTTCTTCTAATCATTTAAGAAATAGAAAATTAAGTTCTACACAAGTGAGATAAATGCCTAATTAGAATCAGTTGGATAAACATTGAAGTGTCATTGTTAGTCTCTCCCAGGATCCCTGTCTCTTTTTCTCTTTGTCTCTGTTTCTTCTGTGATACTGATGATTTTCTACCCTTTTCTTATCAATTTATTTTGGAACAACTGCTCTAAGATAGAAATCAGCAGTGCAACAGGGACTTTAAAAGCTGTTTCCAAGTTTCAGATGAATGACTTCCCTCTCTGGGCATCACCACACATGATTTTCCCTGAGGAACCACCTCTCACTGTTTTATAAAAGTCCTTCTTTTTGCTATTTGATGCACCCAAAGATTAAGGTTTGAAATGTATTTCTTATGTTATACTTCAACGCATATTGTAAAGCCTCTCAATGATTGACAGATGCCAGCTAGGAATGATACCATGTGGTAAATTGTAAATCATACTTACAAAGCAGGAATAAAAATACCTGTTAACAAAACCTCATCTTTTTTTAAAGAGTTATTTAGCTGATAAATATCTCTTGACATGAAAGAATACAAAATTATCTGCTAAAGCATTGCATATAATTTTATTATAAAGAAATAGCATTACTTTTAACAAAATATTTTGCTTTGCATGACCAAAATACTTGTTCAATAAAGGTAACGTCATTGTGGTTAACTAATATCTAGCCAATAACTAAGGGTAAAATATTGAAGATTGATAGATTTCTTACACAACCAAATATAAACTAAGCTGAAGGCTGTGAGATGAAAAAAAGGTAATTATTTATCATAATTTTTATGGAACAAGCCCAATAAAGAGGAAAATATGCTCTCTGGCAATGGCATCTTGTATCACAAAAAAGCATGAAGCTAGGAATAGAGGCATGCCCTGTATTGCAGGTTTTGCTCCAGACCACCTCAGTAAAATTAAGTATATTGCAATACAGAAATTAATGCAGATTTTTTTTTGCTTTCCCAGTGCATTTAGAAGTCATATTTATATATGACTTATACTATGATTCATTAAGTATAGTAAGGCATTATCTTTAAAAAACAATCTATACATCTTATAAAATCTTTATTGCTTAAAAAATACTAGTAATTATCTGAGCTCTAGGTGAGTAATAATCATTTTTGCTGGTGGAAGATCTGATCTCTTTTGTTGAAAGCTGCTACCTGATCCAAGTAGTGGTTACTGAAGGTTGAGATGGCTGTGGCAATTTCTTAAAACAAGATATCAATGAAGTTTGACACATTAATTGACTCTTTCTTTCATGAATTATTTGTAGTATGTGATGGTGTTTGCCAACATTTTTCCCACAGTACAGAACTTCTTTCAAAATTGGAGTCAATCTTCCTAAACCTTGTCAATATTTTATCAACTAATTTTGTGTAATATTATAATATTTTGTTGTCATGGGTACAAGGCATGATTGTGTGTGTGTGTGTGTGTGTGTGTGTGTGTGTGTGTGTGTGTGTGTATGTGCCTGTCTGTCACTGGGGAGTGAACCCAGTGACATTCTACCTCTAAGCTACACTCCCAGCCCTATTTTAATTTTATTTTGAAACAAGGTCTAACTAGGTTAATGAGAATCTCACTTTTTGCTGAGGCTATCTTCTGACAAGCAATCCTCCTGTCTCAGCCTCTCAAATACTGGGATTACAAGCATGTGCCATCATGCCTGAATTGAAGGCACAATTTAAAAAGGTACAAAGGTCATAAGACTATGGCCTATTCCATTGTACATTGTGGAGAATGTTCCTAACCCTTATCTCCCACTCGGGGTGCTTTGGTATAGTACCATCACCCTAGAGCAGCCACTACTCCAGTCACTGCTCTTTCACAAGATGAGCATGTCACCTTCATCCCTCCAAGGAGGGAAAGACTTACCTATAATAATCTCTTTTTTGCCCTGTCCTACAATACATGTCAGTGGCAGGATATAGTCTACTTTCTTTGAAACATGCCTTTACAAGAACACACAACACCTCCCATTGCTGGGTTTGCATTGAGTTACCAGTTGAGGCAGTTGAAGTTCTCCCATGGTGAATCACCCCTGCTACTGCAGACACCTGGACTACCTTATGAACCTGAAACCACAGCATCCCAGAAGGGGATGATGCTGCATGATAGAGGACATGTTGCACTGAAGCTATAATAATGTTCCCCCTTTTAGGGACATACTATAAAAAATAGGTACAGCTGGCTAATAGGGGACTATGCAGAGCGTGTAAGCATAGCACTTTTTTTGTATAGAACAGGTAAACTTGTCTGTGACCAATCAATCTCTTGGATGGTTGCCCCCAAACTATGTTAGCTTTGTTTATTCCAGGGGGGTATACTACAGATGTGGTGTACTACAGGTGGAAGCCTTCACACAACTTGTTGTGGAAGCTTTAAATATGTCCCATGGGCTCTTTCCCTTTTAATGGATAAAACCATACACATGCAGAAGGTTGTTTTGCAGAACACAATGATGTTAGATATATTCCTTGCTGCTCAAGGTAGAATGTGTACTCTTCTACATGTAAATACTGTGCATACATTCCAGACCAGCAGCAGCAGGTAAAGCAAGCCTTAGTTGAGGTGGATCCGGAGGTACAAACTCTTCAGGCCTTACAAGGGAACCCACTTACAGCCTGATAGAACTCACTGGGTTCCTTCTAGAGATGGGCACTGAGTATCTTCATCTGTGTGGCTGGAAGAATAATCATCATCTGTTGTGTCCTTTATTGATGTTGTGGTATTTGGGCCCAATGTAATACTCTCAGGGTCAAGTTACACACTGCCACCCTGTAGGTAGTGGAGTGTGGGGTACAGAGAGAGTACAGGATGGCAGTGAGACCTGACCCCACTCACCCTGCACAGCCAAAGATGTGTGTACATCCCACTCAGCCACAGAAAAGCACACATCCTGTTCAGCCATGGATAAGCACTTATCCTGTACAGCCACAGACACGTATAAAGTTATGTATTGCACCTTGTCTAGGAAAGGTGCAATATACATAGGCATATCACTCTGATGTAGATGTGTGCCATTTTGTGCAGAACCCTATATGAGGAATGTGTCTGTAAAATAAGCTGTTGTTGTTTTCCTCCTGATGAAAACTCCACATACATTCTTCTTGCTGGGGATATCATGGCTGAAACTTCCCACGCAGCCATAGCTGGCCCAGGACAGGGCCTTTGAGAGAAGGATAGTACTGCAGTAGTGCCAGGAAGTGTAATTCATAAGATTTTGTGAAGAAAAATAATACTTATTAAGCATTTTTATTTTTGTGCAATTAACACTTCTGTTTACTCAAATATGCACATTTTATTCCTTAACTATATCTTAGGTAGTTTTCTATTTCTATAATTTTAAGAATTTATTTAATACCTTTTAGTCTTCTTTGTCTTTACTTTATATGTAGTGGGCTAGTATCTACATGTAGTAGGATACTGGATTATGGCATTCTTTTTTATTTTTTTGCGGTACTGGGAATTGAACTCGGGCATTCTACTTCCGAGCTATACCCCCAGCCCTATTTTTTATTCTTTATTTTGAAACTGAGTCTCACTAAGTTGCGGAATGCCTCACTAGGTAGCTGAGGCTGGCTGTGAACCCGGATCCTCCGGTCTCAACCTCCCAAATGCTGGGATTACAAGCGTGCGCTACCACGCCCGGCTGGATTACGGCATTCTTGACAGTGTAAAATTCTTGGAGCAGAATGAAGATTTTATTTATTAAGTAATTATGTGCACTGCTTTGAGGTTCTGTTATTGTGTAATAAGCCACAGTAAATTCTATTGGCTGAAATGAAAACCACTTATTTTCCTCACAAATATGCAGTTGGAGCAGGAATCAATGAGGACAGCTGTTTTCCACTCTATGTGACATTATCTGAGAAAGATTGACAGACTAGAGGATTTACTTTCAGCATGACTCACTCAGATTTCTGGCAGATTAGCACTGGCTGTTTGCTAAGGGCTCAGTTGTGGCTGTTGAACCAGGATACAGTGCCTCTCTACCTAGTCTTCTCTGTGAGGCTGCATGGATGTCTTCATAGATTATAAGCTTGAATTCAAAAGACTAATATCTACAATATATAAAGAACTTAAAAAAAATCTTAAGACCAGAAAAACGAATAACCTAATAAAAAATAAGCAATTGAACTGAATAGGAGTTTCTCAGAAGAAGAAATACAAAATAACCAATAAATATATTTTAAAATGTTCAACATCACTAGCAATCAGGGAAATACAAATCAAAACTACACTAAGATACAAAGATCCTATCTAACTCCAGGTAAAATGGTAACCATCAAGAATGAAAACAATAATAAATGCTTAGGAGGATGTAGGGACATAGAAACTCTTATACACTGTTGGAGGAACTGCAAGTTAGTTCAACCACTATGGAGATCAGTACAGAGGTTCACCAAAAGGCTAGGAATAGGACCACCATATGACCCATGTACACCACTCCTAAGTATCTTTCCAAAAGAATTAAACACAGAATATAAAAGCAATACATATATATCCACTTTTATAGCAGTGCCATTTACAATAGTCAAATTATAGAACCAACACAGCCGTCTGTCAACAGATGAGTGGATAATGCAAATGTGGAATATATAAATACTGGAATTTTACTCAGCCATAAAAAAGAACAAAATTATTTCATTTTTAGGAAAGTGAATGGAACTAGAAAATATTATGCTAAATGAGATCAGCTAGTCTCAGGAAAATCAAGGGCCAAATGTTTTTTCATATATGTAGAAGCTAGAGAAAAAAAAATGAAACAAAGGGGGCTTTAGATAATTGAGGAGAGAGAGACCAGTAGAATACTGGAAGGAGATGTGGAGAGAGGGAAATGAAGAACTGATGAATGAAATAATTCCAATTATGCTATGCCCATGTATGAAGGCATCACTATCAATCTCACTATTATGTAAAGGAAGGGTGGGTAGCGGGGTGGGACCTGAAGGGAAACACATCAAGACATGCACGCATGTTTATTTCTATGATGTTGAACTTCACTATAATGTATGATTACAATGCACCAATAAAAGTATTAAAATGAAAAATACTCCCAGTGAAAGTTGCAAATCTCACTGACTAGTTTCTGCTATTCTAGAATATTCTTTCTGTCAAATGGTATTGGTTAAGTATGTCACCAAAGCCAGCCTTAAGTTCAATAGTAAAAGAACAAGTCCCACTTCTCAATAGAAATAGGGAAGATATTCTATCACATTAATAATATCTATTAATAGCAGACAGTTGATAAGTTCAATCTTCAGATCCCATTAGTTAGACAAACTGATAATATAGTCATATTATTCTTGATCATAATAACTTCTCAAAATTAAGATAATTGGTGTAAGTGTAGATTACTTACTCTACAGACACAGGATGCTTTTTTTTTTTTTTTTTTTTTTTATAGTTCTGGAGAATGGAAACCTGAGATCAAGAAGCTGACAGAGTTGGTATCTAGTGAGGCCTTTCTTTCCAGCTGGCAGGTGACATTCTTTTCTCCAAAAAAAACTCCATTCTTTTCTTACACTTATGTCTTTATTTATCCTTAACTAGCTCTTTAAAGACCCTTTAAATACAATCACATTAGGAATTAATGCTTTGGCAAATGAATTTTGGGGAGATGTCATTCAGTCTACAAAAATCTATCTTGGAGCCGGGCATGGTGCACACGCTTGTAATTCCAGCATTTGGGAGGCTGAGACCTGAGGATCCGGGTTCGTGGCCAGCTTCAGCTACCTAGTGAGGCATTCCGCAAGTTAGTGAGACCCTGTTCCAAAACATAAAGAATAAAAAATAGGGCTGAGGGTGTAGCTCGGAGGTAGAATGCCCCTGAATTCAATCCCCAGTACTGAAAAAAAAAAAAATCTATCTTGGAATTACTAAATATATAAATTAATTTCTTTTTTTTTTTCAGTACTGGGGATTGAACTAAGAGACATTCTACCTCTGACCCAGCCATATTTTATTTTTATTTTGAAACAGGGTCTCACTAAGTTGCTGAGGGTCTCACTAAGTTTTGGAGACTGGCTTTGAAACTGCAATCCTCCTCTTTCAATCTAACAAGTAGTGGGATTAAAGCTGTGCACCTATGTAAGTGAATTTCTTAGTTAGTCCTATTATTTCTGCTTTATTTGCCTTCTAATATCATCATGGCCTGGTATTTTTATTCTAAAAATTAAAATCTGCCTAAGTCAGAACTCATTATAATTTTTCTATCCTGCTAGAATTTTTTTTCTTGCAAAGGTTGGGCCTCCATAATCTGAAAATCTAAAATCTGAAATGCTCCCAAACTTGAAACTGTTTGAGTGCTGACAAAAGTGGAAATTTTCACACATGATACCATACCACAGGTCATTGCCAACATGTAGACACACTAAAAATATTTCATATAATTACCCTCAAGCTAGTGTGTAGACTATACATGAAACATAAATAAATTTTGTATTTTAGACCTGGGTCCCACTTCCAACATATCTCATGTATGTACAAATATTCAGAATTTTTTTTAAATTCCAAATTCAAAACATTTCTAATCCCATACATTTCAGATAAGGAATACTCAACCTGCATAATATTTTCTGAGAAAATTAGGTGTCTGAAAGATAGGGTATAGAAATCCAAACCTTAGCCATTATGACATGTGATTTTTAATTGTAATACTTGACTAATAGTTTAATATGTATAAGTTTAATTGTTGTGGCAATTACTTATTAACTAGTATCACATTGAAAGTCAGTAGAAGGCTAGTAATGATTAACTTCAGAGGAGAAATTAATGAAATAGAAAGGAAAACTACACGGGATCAATAAAATAAAAAATCTGTGTTTTGAGAAGATAAAAAAGACTGATAAACCATTAGCCAACCTAGTCAAAGAGAGAATTGACCTAAATTACTAAAATGAGAGAAGAAAAAAGTGATATCAACATAGCAAGTGTGGAAATCAAAAGAATCATTCAAAACTATTTTTGAAAACTTATAATCTAATAAACTAAGAAACCTAGAAGAAATTAACACTTTTAGAAACACACATCCTGCCTAAATTGAACCAAGGAGATATAGAAAACCTAAACATACCAATGACAAGCAAAGAGATTGAAGCAACAATAAAGAGCCTTCCAACAAAGAACAGCCCAGGACTAGATGGATTATATAAGACTTTTAAAGAACAACTAAGTGCAATACTCCTCAAATTACTCCACCAAATAGAAAGAGATGGAATACTTCTAAACTCATTCAATAATGCCAGTATCTCCTTGATACTGGTTTGATACTCTAAGAAGAGAAAATTACAGACCAATATTCTTAATGAATATGGATGCAAAAATTCTTATTAAAATCTAGCAATGATTGAAGACGATGACGAGGTTGATTTCACCTTGATTTTTCTAAAGAATATAAGACTCATGGTATATCACCCCAAAAGAAAAGTGGGACAGTAAAACATCATGTCCCCAAGTGCCTCCTTCCTGTCCCCCAAAACTTAAGCAATGGTAAGTGGATAATGAGAACAAGCCTAAGATGGAAAGTCCGACATGTATTGTCTTGAAGGAAACTGGCTTTCTCTTTCACACACTGGGAACTAGGGCAAGTAAGTGTTATCTGAAGAAAGCTATTTACTTATCTCAGGACAGTTACTCCTTGGGATGCTGGTCACATAGGCAAACTAAGCAAGTTGACTCTACTGATGTCAATTCTTCTGCAGCCTGACATTTAAAACCACTCTCTCAGTGGGGACAGGTACATAACTAAGGTGTCTGTGGTAAGGATGTGTCATTTGTCCAGCTGGTCACAACCTCACAAAATGCCATGAGAGAGAGGAGGCACTACTTGGAGAAGCACCTTGAGGGATAAAGGTGCTATCTGTTCAGCCTATCATCACTGAACTCATCTTGGAGCAGTCACTGATCTCTTGTAAGCTTTCCTCAGTAAATCATATTTCTTGCACTCTGTCTTCAGGCATTTTCTTTGGTCTTTTTGCAACCTACTTCACTGCCCCAGAAAAACTGTGCTGGGACAAAACATATACAGATACACACACACACACACACACACACACACACACACACACACACACACACACAC
>PVLC010008685.1:0-57261 GCA_004027655.1 Graphiurus murinus | reverse complement strand
GGTACTGGGGATGGAACTCAGGGGCATTCTACCTCCGAGCTATACCCCCAGCCCTATTTTTTATTCTTTATTTTGAAACCGGGTCTCACTAAGTTGTGGAGGGCCTCACTAGGTAGCTGAGGCTGGCCGCGAACCCGGATCCTCCGGTCTCAGCCTCCCGAATGCTGGGATTACAAGCGTGCGCCACCACGCCCGGCTTATTACCTTTATTTTTTATTTTATTTTTTTGCGGCACTGGAGATTGAACCTAAGGGCATTCTACCTGAAAGCTATATCCCCAGACCGATTTTTTATTCTTTGTTTTGAAACAGTGTCTCACTAAGTTGCAGAGGGCCTCACTAAATAGCTGAGGCTGGCGGTGAACCTTCGAACTTCCTGTATTTGCCACCCAAGTACTGGGATTACAAGCCTGCACAGCCACACCTGGCTTAAATTGCTTTCTTTAAAAGTTTGCTTATATGTTGGTGGTCTATGTGTTATACTGTAATAGAACTTTTGCATATTCCTAAGGCAGATTTTTGTTTTTCACAAAGATACTTTATACAGAAGAGTGTCTACCTCATTTAATATACAACACTGGCAAGAATTCCAAACAGGTTTTTTTTTTTTAACTCTCAGGATGGGTAGCTCCTTTTGTGATTTATTTCCATGGTAACAGTTAAGTCAAGCTGAAGAATAACCAACCTACAAGATAGCCATCTAGTTGACATTGCTGGCAGTATCCTTAGGGAATTGGTAGTGTTTCATGGTGGCAAGAGAGTACCTGAAATAGAATTACAGAGGCCTGCTGCGGTGTGAGCTCTTTCAAAAGTGAGCGAAGGTTCTCAGAGTGGGCTGAGGTCAGGACATTTTTAGTTTTAGACATCAGTCTAGCAGACTCAAAACACCATGAGCCGCTAAACTACAAAGATGTGCCCGGGACACCAGAAACAGCTCCAGAATTTACAGCTCCTGACGACCTTCAGGTGCATTGAAGTTTAGGAAGTACACAGCGGGCAAGATGGGAGCTTCGTGTGACTAATCATTGTTGCTCATACTTTGTTTGAGGAAAGCTCAAAATGGAGACACTCCCCAGTCGAGAAATCAAACACTCTTGTCTAAAGGTAACTCTACTCTTTGGAAAGCTGAGGTCGGTGAATGTAAGAATGTAAGTGAGCCTCCATTCATTACCACGAGAACTGGCAGAGGAACAAAACCCAACTAGTGAAAAGGTGGTATCTGAGCGCATGTGAAATGATTACTGTGGACTAATTGGTAACAAATTATAAAGGGTATGGTCAGTGAAAGTAGAAAATATGTTTTTTTTTTTTTTGAATCATTTCCTAAAAAAGATATTCCCAAATTTAGTTCATTTATTTTTTAAAAATGTTCCCAATAAAAATTGTAGTGGTACAACAATTTGACAATTTTTTGGTTTTTTTTCTTTCTTTTACAACATTCAGAGTAATACTGATTTAATTTTACAGAATATAGAAACTTTGCTTCAATATATCTCCTTTTCCTCTTTTTCCTTTATATTATTATTCTTACTTAGATGACATTTACATATGTTATGAACACTCCATTGAATGCTCTAAGATTTGCTTCATAAAATCTTTGTTGGTCTGAAAATGTCTTTTTTTTTTTTTTGCCTTTTTTGGGGCAAAACCCAGGGTATACCCCCAACTCTAATTTATTTTTAATTTTTTGTATGTGTGGCACTGGGGATTGAACCCAGGGCCATTCTACCACCAAGCTACACTCCTAGCCCTATTTTTATTTTTATTTGGAAATAGTGTCTTGCTAGGTTGATGAGAGTCTTATTACTTGCTGAGATTGGCCAGGAACCTGTGATCCTTTTTTCTCAGCCTCCCTAGTACTGGTATTGTAGGCATGTGCCATCACACCTGGTTTATTTTTTTTTATTTTTAAACAGGGTCTCACTAAGGTGCTGAGGGCATTGTTAAATTGCTGAGGCTGGCCTCGAACCTGCAATCCTCCTGTCTCAGTCTTCCAAGCGCTGGGATGGCAGGTGTGCACTACCACGATCGGCTCTGCTTTGTTTTGGAAGGATAGCTTTGTGGAATATATTCATGATTTACAGAACTTTTTCCTTTTGGCACTTTGTCCTGCCCTGGTTGAGTGAAATACCACCATGACAGAGACAGGGTGGAAGCAGATCCCGGCAAGAGCGCTGCCACAGGCTCAGGGTTTGGACCTGGTTCCGTACTTGTCATAAATAAATGCATCTCAGATTGTTGTTCAACAGAGCCACTTGGTTAATTTCCAGAGCACTTAAATGGCTGTTTGTTGACAGTTTTGTCAGTTCTATACTTGCTTTTTAGGAACAGCAACCTCCCCACTCCATTACTGGAAGTCCTCTTTATAACTCTAAAGTGTGTGTGTGTGTGTGTGTGTGTCTGTGTGTGTGTGTGTGTGTGTGTGTGTGTGGCGTGTGTGTACAAGTACAGTGTATGCCCACCTACATGTGTGTTCCCGAAGACTCATTCATCAGAATGGGTGGGCCCAGGAATAAATATGAGATGCAAGCATCATTCCCTTATTTAAAGGATATTTTTGGTTATGAAATACACTTTTATAGGTATGGCAGCTCTGGAATGGAGACAAAAGGACTTTGAACGTAGCTAGACCTGGGTTAGCCCTTTGTTAATACTCACATAACCTCATACAAGTTGTTCAACTTCTAGAAGCTTCAGTTTCTCCATTGTAAAACAGGAATTATAATATCTACCTTATAATGTAGTTGTGATTATCTGAGATCATTAAAATCATTTAGGTCAGGGTCTAGCACATACAGTTGAAAGCCCAAGAAATATCAATTCCCCTTGCTTAGGGGTGCCAAATGATTAACATTAATTTATATAGTTTTTCTTTTTTTCTTAAAGAATGATAAAAAATAGTTTTTTTTTTAAACAATTGGAAAATCGGTCTGTTAGAAGGAAGGTTAAAGTAATTGAGACTGAATCACCAGAAGAAAAGAAAGCTCAGAGAGACTTAAAGTCACTATTGAAGGATATTGAATTAAATATAAAAATGCATAGAAATGCTGATAGGCAGACTGTGGGATATTAAGGAATATATAATCTAGATAAGAAAGTGAGACCAGTAATAAATCTCTGTCAATGGATCTTTACCCTCACCTGAAAGGCAGGAGGCAGGTGAGGAGGCTGTCCACTACACCCTGTCTCCTCAGAACTTCCGCCCAGTGCTCCCCTGCAGCAGGTCCTCGGCCCCGCCCACACCTGCTTCCTCATTCTTAGGTATTTTTCTGAGACCAGGATGCATCCCTGGGTGTAGGCTGCCAACACAGTTCTTGGTGGTGCCAGCCCCCATGTAGCCCCAGGGATGAAGAATGAAGAATGTGTAACATTCTTAACTTCTCTTTCCCGCTGAGAAAGAAGGAGTTACTGGATTATCAAGTCTAGTATTACTGTGGATATACTTAGGTGCAAGACAGATGTCTGGTGTCCCACCTCACTTTAGTGATAGGAACTAAGGCCCAGAGAGAGAAAGTGACTTGCTTGAGGCTACAGAGTAGTTATTAGCTAGCTTGACTTTCACAGTGTTTACTGATTATAAATGTGCAGAATGGTTGGGCATGGTGGTACGGTACTTGGGAGGCTGAGACAGGAGGATTGCAGTTTCGAGGCCAGCCTCAGCAACCTAGCAAGGCCCTCAGTAACCTAGCAAGATCCTGTTTCAAAATAAAAAATAAAATAGGGTTGGGGGTGTAGCTAGGAGTTAGAATGCCCCTGGGTTCAACCCCAGTACCAAAAACGACCAAAAAACCCCTACCACAATAACCAAAAACTATGCGGAATGACAATCTCCAGGTTTCATAGGATCTTTCTTCTCAAATAAAGAACAGGGCATTATGCTTATTTATTCAGTCAAGTGGATTAATAATTTTGTGTGTGTGTGTGTGGAACTGGGGATTGAACCCAGGGGCATTCTACCTCCGAGCTACACCCCCAGCTCTATTTTTTATTCTTTATTTTGAAACAAGGTCTCACTAAGTTGCTGGAGGGCCTCACTAAGTAGCTGAGGCTGGCTGCGAACCTGGATCCTCCAGTCTCAGCCTCCCAAATGCTGGGATTACAAGCGTGCACCATCATACCTGGCTTGGATTAATGAATTTAAGAAGAATTTTCATCAAAAATCAGAACAAGAAATATTTCAGAAAACTATAACTAAATAGACTATCTAGTTCCCTGGACAGTTTAATTTAGAAAAGATTTACTGTACCTCTGATACACTGACTAGGCAGTTAGTAAATGTGACTGACTGAGGTCTCTCAGATGCCATTGTGGGGCAACCTCATGGGTCTGAATGTAGATTAGAACAGCAGGCCGAGGATCAAGTGCTGACATAAAATACTATTTGGTTGAAATTGATAATCTTGTTATATAAATTCTTTAAATAAGAAAACTATATCATTTAGCATAATTTGTAGGATTCTAATGTTGTCTTGAAGATTCAGTGGAAATAGCCAGTAACTGCCACTGGCTGGATTTTCAGTAATCCATGTTAGAGGATCAATGTTATTCACCTTTTATTAATGCTTTTACATAGAAAAAATATTAGTGATTAAGATAGTTTTTAATCAGCTTTTCCTTCACTGTAACCAGACTGCCCCACACAAACAATAGAGAGGAGGAAAGCTTATTGGCTCAGGATTTCAGAGGTACAGTCCACAGTCATCCAACTTCAAGGCAGACATCCTAGTAGCACATGTGGTGGAGGAAAACTGAGCTCAACCTAATGGCAGCCAGAAGCAGAGAGAGTGACAGGAAGTGACCAGGGACAGTTACAGTCCCCAGGGCACACCCCTCAGTGATCTACTTTCTCCAGCCTAAATTACCACCCTGTAAACTTCTTTAAATTATTAATCCTTCCATGGGTTGATCCATGGATCAGATTAGAGACCTGATTCATTTATTTCACCTCTGAACGTTTTTGCATTGCCAAGACATGAGCTTTTCCACAGGACATTCTGTATTCAAACAACAACAGATGGTAAACGTTTTGTAAGGGCAACGTGTACAAAACTGACCCAAACAAATTCAGCAACGGACACAAACTTTACTGGCTATCCACTAAAATTCTGAATACTTTTCTTAGCAGTATTTCCTCCTGCGTGTCTCCTTACCTCCCTTGCTAACTTTCTGACAAAACCTGCACCCAGCTACCAGCTCCAAACTTTGTCAGTTTAGACAAAGAAGTCCCAGGTACCTAAAGCAGCTCAATTCACGAAAGCCATATTACCTCCGCCTCCACCTCTTGGTTTGGCTAATGGGAATCTTTTCAACTAACTTTTGGCAACATTACCTTGCCTCATTTTTTGGTTATGCTATTTTTTTTAATCCTGTGAATTTAATGCTACTCTTGTCCTCTGCTCTTTTGATAGGAATTATGAGTCATGATCACAACTAAAGACTGCAGTCAATTGTTAAGGAGTTGCTGCAGCCTTTGGCTCCAAAGCCATACAAGGTCTGAATTTCCCAAACTCAATCTGTATGCTGCTGATGTTGGCAGCCTAATCAGACCCTGTGGCAGTAAAAGTAGCACAATCTGGTGGAAAGAGCACTGGGTGAAGAGTCAGGAGGCTTTGGCTGGAGTTCAGTCTGTCATGAAATAACATGACCTTGGGCAAGTCAAGCTCTCTGAACTTCATTTTCCCTCCTAACACAAATAATACTGCACTTTCTTCTCAGGATTACTACTGAGCTAAAATGAAATAAGAAGTCACGTTGCCTTGGAAAAGTGAGGCAGTGGCAAATGTTAGTACTGTTTTCTTATTCATTCAGCACATGTGTCTGTGCCAGGCATGAGTTATTCTTAATCAGTACACTAGGAGACACCTGAGCAGTGCATGAGCTGGGTCTCATGGATTCTTGGTGCAGAGAAGTGATGAACCCACAAGCAAATCCTTATGGGGCAGTATGGGTGGGTATAGCATTACAGCAGCTACAAAATGCTGTTAGAAAACAAAGAAGTCATGGCTACCTCTGCCTAGAAGAGTTGTTAAAATCATCATGAAGTGGCTTGTGACCTAGCTCTTGGAGGAGAGGGGTGAAAGGGCAGGCTAGGTGCAGTGATGGTCAAAGGCACAGAGAGGTGCGAGTGTGCAGGATGTATTTTGGATGGCGGACCAATTGTCTGTATTTCTGTGCATTCAGGCACTAGGTAGGTTAAAAGTCCAGTATTTCATGAACTTCATGAGTTCATGCAAAACGGACCTGCTCTTCTCCTCAGGCCAGATTTGCTTCATCTCAATTGATGGCAACCCTGTCCTTCCAGAAGCTTAGGTCAAAATCCTTGGAGGCATGCTCGACTCTTTCTTTCTACTGAACCACACATTTAATATGTTAGGAAATCTCTGCTGTCCTACCGTCTACAAGTGTCAAGAATACGCCCACTTCTCCTCACTGCCACCGGCTCTATCCTGGATCTAGCCATTACCTCTTGCCAGATTACTGCGGGAGCTTCCTCCTGTTCTCTATACTTCTACCCATGCTGCTAGGTCTTATTCTCAACCTGGCAAACAGTGGATTTATTTACTTAATTTTTGTAGTACTGGGGATTGAACCCAGGAATACTCTACTTCTGAGCTACATCCCCAGCCCTATTTTATTTTGCAATAAGGTCTCCCTGAATTGAGGTAGGCCTCACTAAGTTGCCAAGGCTGGCTGCAATCCTCCTGTCTCAGTCTCTCAAGTACAGGTATTACTGTTGTACACCGCCACCATGCTGAGCCAAAGAGTGGATCTGTATTTTATTTTATCTTATTTTATATTTTGTGGTGCTGGGGATTGAACCCAGGGGCATTCTACCTCCATGCTACACCTCAGCCCTATTTTATTTTTATTTTGAAACAGGGTCTCCCTAGGTTGATGACAGTATGACTACTTGCTGAAGCTGTCCTCGAACCGCAATCCTCTAGTCTCAGCCTCCCAAGTACTGGGATTACAGGCATGTGCTACCATGCCCAGCTGAAACAGGGGATCTTTAAAAACAAAAGTCAGTTCCAGGACATGTTACTTTCAGAAATCTCTAATAGAAACCTATTCCACTCAGAGTAAAAAAGTAAGATTCTTACCAAAAAACAAAAACCTACAAGACACTACAGGATGTGGCCTCTGTTAGCCGCTTTGGTCTTGCTTTTCCCTGTGCAGCTTCAGGGCCCCCTTGCTTGGATTTTACCATGACAGGCCTTTCTCCTGCTGCAGAACTTTTTATTGGTTCTGCTCTGGAACTGGAATTTTCTTTCACTAGATCTATGTCTGTCCCTCTGTCATCTCTTTCAAGTCTTTCCTTTAATGTCATTTTTTTTTTTTTTTTGATCCTGGGGATTGAACCCAGGGGCATTCTACCTCTGAGCTACACCCCCAGCCCTATTTTATTTTATTTGGAAGCAGAGCCTCACTAGATTGATTAGAGTCTTGCTACTTGCTGAGGATGACCTTGGACCTGCAATCCTACTGTCTCAGCCTCCCAAGTACTAGGATTACAGGCGTGTGTCACCAAGCCCAGCCTTAATGTCACCTTTTATTTTTTTATTTTTATTTTTATTTTTTTATTATTCATACATTGTAAGCAGACATCTTTGTTAGGTACAAATTTTTTTTTTTCTTTTTCGGTACTGGGGATGGAACCCAGGGGTGTTCTACCTCCGAGCTACACCCAGCCCTATTTTTTATTCTTTTATTTTTTATTTTATTTTATTTTTTATTTTTTGCGATACTGGGGATTGAACTCAGGGGCATTCTACCTTCGAGCTATACCCCCAGCACTATTTTTTTTATTCCTTATTTTGAAACAGGGTCTCACTAAGTTGCGGAGGGCCTCACTAGGTAGCTGAGGCTGGCCTCGAACCCGGATCCTCCTGTCTCAGCCTCCCAAATGCTGGGATTACAAGCGTGCGCCACTACACCCGGCTTTGTTAGGTACAAATTGAAAACGACATATGTTCCCACATTTCTCATTTGACCCCTTCCCCCAATTCCCACCCCGCTCCCTCGCCCTCCCTCCCTCTCAGGTTCAATTTAGTGAGTAACCTTGATGTACATTAGGGTGTCCCCGCCCCCCCCCCATCACCTTTTAATGAGGCCTAACTTGGTCACTCTACTTAAATTGCATCTCCCCACCCCTTAGCCTTGATTCTCTTTAACTTGCTGTAGTTTTTTTCCATTTTCCATACTACTGTGTGTGTGTGTGTGTGTGTGTGTGTGTGTGTGTGTGTGTGTGTGTGTTAGTTACTGGGCATTGAACTCAGGGGCATTATACCTCTGAATACACCTCTAGCCCTGTCTTACTTTTTATTTGGAAACAGGGTTTTGCTGAGTTGCTGAGACTGGTCTTGAATCTGCAATCCTCCTGTCTCAGCCTCCCAAGTACTGGTATTACAGGCGTGTGCCTTCATGCCTGGCCTCCACGTTTTAAATGCTACATAATTTTCTTATTGGGTCTATCTCTCCACAATAGAAATAAATGTTCTTGCTTCACAGGCCAGAGATTTTGGATACCAAACACATAGAATAGTGGTCAGTACACATTAGGTTCCTAGCAAATATCACCGTGTATGGCGTTGAGGATCTTACATATGTGGAGAGACAATATGGGCACCTTGAAACGACTGCAATTTAAGAATTGTAGCAACTTTAATTGAAAGAGTCATAAAAGTTCTGCAATAGGGGAAAGTAAAATCAAATCTGGTTTTCTCTTTGGGGAGTGTGTGTTTTAAAAAGAATCAGTTAGGTTAAAGAAGAGCTTCCTTTACATTGACTACTTGGTTTTGCTTTGCAATTGAAATTTTAAAAACTTAAATGTTTTTGAGCACTTAGAACATAATGCATATTTTACCAGCCCTATTTTACTGAATAAAGCTTGAATAGGGCCGCTGAGTGTCCTCTTTATAGTCTGGAGAATTGAACTGCTTGGTAATGCTTACTTAGAAGCTTTTCAAAAAGGAAATAATTAATTAATCAATTTTAGGTCAAAGGACTTGCCAAAATTAAAAAATTTCTTCTTATTCTTGTCTTTGCCAAGTATTATGGATTCTCCCTAACAATCAAGAAATGTCTCTACTTTTTTCTTCTGACAATCAAACAGAAACTGAAAAATAGGTGCAAATGAAGTGAGATGGTTGTAAGAGTCTGAAAAATTTCAAAGACTGAAAGGAAGGGAGCCCCATGCTATTTCAAACATACTTATCGAAGTATATAAAGTTTTCCTATTGATACCAAGGACAATATTTATAAAAACTATCATTTTTGGTGTATTACAGATTTACCCCTGGGCCAACAGTTCTCTGTTGGGGCTGTCATGGTGCATCATGGTCACGCTGCTTGTTTCTGTTTGATTTCCAACTTTTCCTCTGTCTCCTCTTCTATCCTTTTGTCCAAGGATCTCAGGATCACTTTGATTTGCAGCCTTTGTGAGTTTATTCACAAGAACATGTAGCCTTTTCACAAGCCAAAAGGTCATGTGTGCAAAGCCTTGGTTCCTACCCTTTAGGAAGCTGGCTAGTTCACATGTTATTCCTCTTCATTTGAACATTAAAATATATACTAGGGGGGATACAAAGAGTGCAAAAGTGTGAACATAGGTATACTTTCATTTATGATATATGTAAATATATTTAGGCATAACTGAGGCAGGGTATTTAATCAATTAGTTTTTACCATTCTAGTTGTATTAGCCAACTGCTAATTTCTCAGCTGCATATAGAAAACTGTGGGTAGTTTTTTTTTCATTTGTATAATGTAGAATAGCATGATGCTGACTAATGTCTGCAAAGATACATGTAGATTTTATACCCTTTCTTTGTAATTTAAACTATGAAGTTTTAAAATGTTTTTCTTTGTGCTCTACCTTGTTCTTTCTCTGGCTTAGCCATCCATCACAAAGCCCATTTGTCATTAATGACCCATGACCCCTTTTATTATACATACTTAAGAAGGTCATGGATCTTAACTCTGTGGTAAAGGAGACATTTCATTTCCCTAATTTGTAGATTGTGAGACCACAGGGGAACCTTAAAATTTGATTGATGATTAATCATTCAAATAAAATGAGATATGACAGTAAAATGGTTAACAATAAATCTAGAGCAAGATTGGATTACCTTGGCTAGGATTTCTAGAATTTGTTATTTATTTTTAAAACAATCACTTTCATGCCAGCTGGAACTTTCTTTCCAAAGAATTGGCAAGATTTTTGTATTGGAGGTCATCTCTGCCTGTTGAAACAAGGATTTCAAAGTTCTGCATCTTTTTTGAAATATACGTAAGCGGAAAATATGGTAGAGTTTAGTTGTTTTTGTTGAAGTGAGCCTGGTAATCATAAATACATTTCTCTCCTTTCCTTCCCTTCCTCCCTCCCTCCCCCTCCCTCCCTCCATCTCTCTCTCTCTCTCTCTCTTTCTCTTTCTTTCTTGTGGTACTAAGGATTGAACCCAGGAGCAATCTTCTTCTGAGCTACACCCCCAGCCCTATTTTATTTTTATTCTGAAACAGGGTCTTGCTAGGTTGACGAGAGTCTGACTACTTGTTGAGGCTCTCTTCAAACCTTCGATCCTCCTGTCTCAGTCTCCCAAGTACTGGGATTCACCACACCTGGAGAATTTCTTTTTCTGAAAGGTAAAATTGGTGGTATTTGTAATGAGTACTCCTCATAAAAGTTTTCTCCAACAAGTTAAAATGTATTGAAGGAAAAAAAAATAGTCCATGTCTCAAGAAACTTGGCTTACAGTTGACATCTTTACTGAGGGCTGGAGGTGTAGTTCAGTGGTAGAGCACTTGCCTAGCATGTGCAAAGCTCGGTTTGCTCCCCACCTCTGCAAAAAAAAAAAAAAAAAAAAAAAAAGATTGACTACCTGGTTATGTGTCAGGCATATTGGCATATTCATGAAGTAACTTGCTTTACAAGTGGCATTCGTATGTATTTGCTTCTTATGCTCGTTTGATCCTACTTGATTCACTCAATGGTCTTAAGCAAAGGAATAGACAATATTGTTCTAACTTTATACACAAAAGAGTAAAATAAAATCATGGCTTGCCAAAGCCATGTAATGCCTAGAAAGAGGACAAGCCAAGAAGCCAGTTCTTTTGTCTTCCCTTTCTCTGCTTTCCCCAGTATTTTATGCTAATTCTTCCCACCAGTTAGAATTTGCTGCTCAAGTGAGTGAATCTTACCAGTCGTTCTCAAAATATGGTTCCCTAATCCAGCACAGTGGATATCAGTGAGTAGTCTTGAGCCCTACTCCAGAACTACTGAGCCAGGAATTCCAAGGTTCAGCAGTCTATTTGAAACAAGCCCTCCAGGTGATTCTGATGCAAACTCTAGTTTGAGAACCTTGAAACTCAAGAATATATTTCTTTGTTAGTAGAAACATGGGCAAGGATATTTCTCCATTATTTATCCAATTAGAGCTGCCTGTGGAAGAGACAGGGAGTACTTGCCTTCTAGGAACTCATGTAGTTGAGTCAAGAGGACTAGTGCACCAGAAACAATTACACTCACCTGTATTGATCATAATTAAGTGCTGCGTCCCAGAGAAGAGACCGCAGACCCCACTGGCCTTCAGGGAGGTGAGTGTACCCTGGAGGTAGCAACTGTTGGAGAAGGTTCCCTGGAAGAAAAGAAAATGGAGATGGGTCTTGGAGTGCCCTTGGATTGGAACAAGGAGGACAACGAGTGGGAATTCCAGAAGAAAGCTGTGTCTATAAAACACCAAGGAATACTTGCTCAAGTAGAGCAGAGCTTTTGTGCAAGGAACAGAGAGAAGCAGATTGGATGAGTGACGTGGACTAAATCGTGATGAACTTCGTCAGTCAAAAGTTGGTACCCAGCCGGGCGTGGTGGCGCACGCTTGTAATCCCAGCATTCGGGAGGCTGAGACCGGAGGATCCGGGTTCTTGGCCAGCCTCAGCTACCTAGTGAGGCACTCCACAACTTAGTGAGACCCGGTTTCAAAATAAAGAATAAAAAATAGTGCTGGGGGTATAGCTCGGAGGTAGAATGCCCCTGAGTTCAATCCCCAGTACCGCAAAAAAAAAAAAAAAAAAAAAAAAGTTGGTACCCAGCCAGGAGTGGTGGCATATGCTTGTAATCCCAGCATTTGGGAGGTTGAGACCGGAGGATCTGGGTTCGTGGCCAGCCTCAGCTATTTAGTGAGGCACTCTGCAACTTAGTGAGACCCTGTTTCAAAATAAAGAATAAAAAATAGGGCTGGGGGTATAGCTCAGAGGTAGAATGCCTCTGCGTTCAATCCCCAGTACTGAAAAAAAAAAAAAATTGGTACCCCACTGGGCAATGGGGAGCAATGAAAGATTTTGATTAAACAGCCTCCATGATGAAAGCACTGTTTATGGAATGTTGAACTGCCACAGGTAAACAGGATCCAGTCCCATGGTGTTTTTTCATCATTACCCCCTCCAAAAATATTGATGGGCTTTGAAGTAAAGTATGGGATTATAAATATTTTAAATTTATAAAATAATAACAATTTGTTATTTGGGGTTTTGACAATAAAATGTCTTATTTGCTTAATGAAATGTGCTTGTGTGTGCCCTTTATTCTGACCAAGTGACAGGTAGTCTTAATCTGTGATGGTTAAAAGATGTCAGGGCCTCCTATGAGCAACATAAGCTAGATTTCCACCCCCATTGGGGCCTTCTTGTTTTATAAGTGGTGGCTTCAGCCACAGCCTGAAAGAGGCTTCTGCTCAGAGAAAGAAAAAAGGTACAAACTTCACTTGGTCAAGGCAAAATGACCTTCCTGAATGGGCACCATTCAGGCAAGTGCTTTATAAACTATAAAGACATTCGAACATAATTATTTTATACAATCAAAATAATGGGGGGGAAGTACCATATGTTCACTCTATTAAAGTCCTGTGCTGAGGGCATAGAAATAATTAAGGTACGTTCCTTAATCCTCAAGTAACATCTAGAGTTTTGGGAGACATTGGTGCCTATCCAGTCATATGAGAATAGCAGATGGACAATAGTTGTGTAGCTTCAGCTCATAAACGAGCATAAAATTAGAAATGTGACCAAATTCTGCTTAATGTCAATTTCTGAAGACAGAGATGTACCTATCTTTTTAGCCACAAATACATAATCAGCCCTGCTTCAGAGATGCCTGGAATCATCTGCCATACCTCCTTGAAAATTCAAGTTCGTTCTTTAATGAACTTGGTGCCTTCCTGCTGTGGCATGTAATTTAAAATTTTCATCCTCATAAATAAAACAGCATTTTAGGCCAGCTGCTCCACACCCCAAAGAGAACCAGGGGCAGCAGCAGTAGTGAGAGAGCCTGAAGCTCTGCTTGCCTCAGCCCTTTGAGGGAAGTCCAAAGACCGTACTTCCCCCTGGTGTCTGAACTGCTCTGCACCCATTTCTGTTCAGGATGTGTCTAGAGAGTGTACAGGGTCAACAGTTTAAACTGACACGGTAATGAGAGTGACACATCATTTGCCAATATGGTTAGTGGAGCCAGACAGGCCAGTGTGACAGTTCTGTACATTTGGGTGGTTACAATTTTGTTTTATTCTAGAACCTTGAATTTGGATCTTAGGGGAAGACTATATGTCTTAACTATATATAAGAAAATAAAATTAAAAAATTACTTGAGGAAACAAACTGGTTTCGATATATTTCTGGATCTTGATAGAAATATAATAAACAGTGAGGAAATGAGCATGGTACAGGTTTGGACCCCAAAGCCTTCCCAAACCCACAAACACGCCTGCTGATTTAAAACACTGCATATGTGTCCCTTCTCCCAGGCTCAGATTCTCATTCTCAGAGAGGTAAAAGAGGCATTTGGGGTTAAGAATTGTGCAGAGGTCTTAATATTTATTTGTATAGGGAAAAATAACCAGAAATGAATTTGGAAATATGCATGAAATAAACATAGGTAAAATAAAACTTTACCTTTTAATGGGTTCATATCTCTGAATTTCTGTCTTCCATAAACATTATATTTTCTTAACAGTCTGGCATAGTCTATCATAGTGGTTCTTAATCTTTTGTGTTGTGATTATTTTTAGAATCTAATGAAGGCTATGGTGCCTCATCCCAGAAAAGTGCTCAAATGTATATGCTTGTAGAAATGTTCCATGAAATGGGGGAGGGAACAGTGGTTTATGTGGTCACTGAATATGTTAATTTATTTATTATCTCTACCCTAATTCTGTACTGTCCTTGAGAGGATTTAGAAAATAATCATACAAATCATTTTCTCAACCACTGAATTCTCTGAGAATTAAGTGGAACCCTGATTGAGCAAGGCTCTACAATACTAATATAGGACATGCTAAATTTTTAGTCATGTTGAAGCTCAAAAATAACATTCAAATTTGGGATCTAATATATACATGTGTTTCAAAGAAGATTCAGTTTTCAGTATGCCCTTTTTGCCCTGATATTTTTATGTTAGGATAAGTCATGTTCAATTCCACTGAAATGACTACTTACTCAGTCACCTTTGTGAGCCATGCATACTAGCAATAGACAAGATTACCTACATTGAGTTTTTAATATCAGAACAATAGTTTAAGACTGACTGAAAAGAGCTATGAAGTTTGAAAATGCTGTGTTTTAACCTCTCATGGAAAGGGCCCCTTTCTGCTTTTGCACATCTCTATTTTCTTTCCTGACAGGTGACATACCCCTTTATTCTAGTGATTAGTCAACACACTGTAATTGGCAGTTCGGGATGTCAACTGTGCGTCTGACTGACTTCTTTCTCTTGAAGGCTTCTTGGAAGCCACAGCATGAGCAGTTTTTCCAATGCCTCATCTTTCTTAGTGGCCAGAATAGCTACCATCCTAATTATTCCACAGGGAAGGCCCACCAGTTTCTAGTTCAGTCCGGTCTCACCGGCTCCCTTTGATGGTCCACTCCTAGTAGGAAACCTGATATATCCTCAACCCAGTCGGTCAACACCGGGCTAAATCAGGCACCTGGGATTTGTGTCCTCGAAGGGATGAGGTTTCTTTCCCTTTAAACATGTGCATGAATCCGGGATGCTGGGCTAAAAGCAGCATGTGTTATTGACTATCAGAACAACTGTCCTGGGGCACTTTTGGGGTCTGTGGTGTGCTTGCTGTCCTCCTGGAGTGCTTAGAGAAGAGATGGTGACAACAATAGATTTAGACATGAGACTTGTTCAGTAGTGCAAAACTTTAAGATCAATTTCCAGAACGGGGATTCCCACCCTCTGATGTCAATAACATATGTCAATTATCTGGCTTCCCTGTAGCAAATGGCTTCACGCTCTGGTCTTTCCTGCTCTGGCCTGCTGAGAGAAGGAGCTGCAGCTTGAGGGTATAATTTGTGTTCTTGTGAGGACCCAGAATAATAGAAAAAAAGTCAGATTCTGTGGAAGGCCACAAAAATGTATCATGCATCAGCAAGATTGTCACCCAAATAAAGTTCTGGGCTCCCAAGTGATAAATTTGTTATCTAGAATATAGACTTTATGCAGTGGCTGGGGAGTCACTTGGTTTTGTTTTGGAGCCTCATCAATCAAACTGCTCCTGTTGGCACTTTGGAATTCTCATTTCATGCAAGCTCAAAGCATAGTCACATGTGAAATTACCTTCTACTCCATCACTGATTCATAACGTTCTTATTTTTATGTCTGTATCCTCCTCCCTCTGGGATTTGGGTGATTGCAATCCCCTTGCTCAGAGATCTCTGCTGAGAGCTGTGTTCTTGCCTCGGCCTCCATCCCTGCCCACCCCATCCCAATCTTTTCTCCTGTTACTTCCTTCTCCTTCTTCTCACTTGTCATCTTTTTAAGCTTTCATTTATTTCCTTCTCTGAATCACCATAAATTCCCGTCTCCCGTCAGCTACCTCTGTCCTTCATGTTGTATATATTTAGTTATTTCACACCTACAAAAAGATTGAGAATGACAGACCAAGAATCCCCATCCTCTCTGCTCAGCCTGAGAAGCAGAACATCTGCAATACAGTTGCAGTCCCACCCCCAGCTGTGTCCCGTGCCCTCCTCCCCAGAGGTAATTACCATCTCATACTCTGCTTCATGTTCTGTGCTGATTGCCCTGGGAAGGAGGAAGATGCTCTCCCCATGCTCGACCTGCCCAGTGGCATCTTTTTGGCTGCTGGGGCTGAGGCTGGGAGTAAAGAACAGGGAGCTGAAATGAGGGGACCAGCCAGGGCGGGGTGGGAGTCGGATCCAGGGGAAAGGGTGCTCCCACCCTGCAGAGCATGGCCAAACTGCTCCTCATTTGAGAGTCATGTTCTTATTCAGTTGATCATCTCTGGTCTTTTTTTTTTTCATATTTGGATAGGAAAATTTTGTACTGTGTTCAGTGAGTTTTTATTAAGTACCTTCTCAATGCCTGGCACTGTGCTCAATAGGACTTTCCTTATGGGGATGTAGATTCACCTTTGTCTTCATGTCCTTCCTGCCCTTTTCTTTTGTATGGAGAAACTCCATTCTACTTTAAAATGTATTTTTATGTCAAGGATTATCTGTATCTTTCTCTTTTTCTTTCTTTCTTTTTTTGTGGTACTGGGGATGGAACCCAGGGGCATTCTACCTCCAAGCTACACCCCAGCCCCAATTTTTTATTCTTTATTTTGAAACAGGGTCTCACCAAGTTGCAAAGGGCCTCACTGAGTAGCTGAGGCTGGCCACAAACCTGCAATCCTCCTGTCTCAGTCTCCCAAGTACAAGTGTGCACCACCACACCCAACTTATCTGCATCTTTCAAGTTAAGGTTTTTTTTTTTTTTTTTGGTGCCCAAACTATGTGGCATATTTTATATTCTTAGCTTCTCAGTATGTTTGAAAGATTTCATATACCCAAAAAAGCTCAAATCAGAAGGATACAGACCTTGGCTAAGTCCCCAGCTCAGACCCTTGCTTGGTGACCTTGCACATGTTACTTAATTTCCATGAGCCTTGATTTTTGAATATGTAAAAGGGAGGACATTATTAGTACCACCTCCCCAAGATGTTGATGAAATGAAAAAATCTATGTAAAGTCCTTACTGCAGTGTCTGGTATACAAAACTAAATAAATGTTGGCTATGGTACCATAGCATTTAACATTGAATCATGGTGTGATTTATCTGAAACATTTATTTTAGGATGGAATATAGGGTTTGAAGCTGTACGATTGGTATCACCGGGCAGAAAAGAGAGGCCAAGAAGAAGGGAGAAACAGGCTCCTTGTATGGGAGGTGTGTGTGACCCACGGAATGTCAGGTCCCTGCAGTGGAGACTTGTATCTCCACTTCTCAGCAACCTGCTTTTCCTACCACTGCACTCTTGATGGCGTGTTGTAAATGTACCTCCATTGCTGCAGAAAGAGCTGCCACCATTCTTTTAGTCAAATCTCTTGCCTGCTGCCAGACAGAATGTGATTAAGTATGTCATTAATCTCCACAGGCCAGGTCAGAAGACTCTCTGTATACTCCCAAGATCCTAATAGCTGAAACCGCAGAGTTCTTGAAATCAGCTGTACAGATTGGTCAGAAAAACAGGATGATTGAAGACCAACGTGATTTCCTCTGTCAGCGGTTACTACCCTATTGATTTTCCTTGGGTCCTGGATTGAATAGCTGCAGTTCCCCGTCCGGAGCACAGGGAAAATGTTGCCCACTTCTTTTATTTAACAAACAGAACTGAGGTCACGTTGCATCTACATTTGTGTTCAGCTTTTTTTCTTCAGCTAATTTCATTACTAAAATGGCAATAGTGTGATGACTATAACACCCACTTCCCGAGTAATTATTTTCCTTCTACAAAATGCTTCCGCATTCTTTATCTCAGTTATCTTCAGAAAACCTGGTGTTCCCAGGTTTTAATTACATTTATCATTAAGGGAGATTTAGTTTTTCTAATAAATGTGTTCTTTTTATACATGAAAATAAATGTATCTCTTTCTAAACTAATTATAAAGAATCTATGAAGGATTTAAAATTTACTGGGCAGATGATGGTGAAATTATTTTCTACATATTTCCTCGCAATTTTTATTGTTGGCTGGTAAATATTTGCTTAGACCAGTGGAAATTTTATCACAAAGTTTAATAATATGTATTTTCAAACTTTTAAAAAATTAACATCCTTGTACTCTAAATAAAATCACAATGCTCTGTATTAAGAATAATTACAAATACTTAAATAAATTATGAGGCATGTAAACATTCATAAATGATGTGATATCATAGGTAATACCTTAATATGATACATCAAGTTTAAACCAGGATATATTACTATCTGGTTCAGCTAATTTCTCTCATAACACTTTCAGCCTATTCCCCTCCATCTAACCCAGGATTATTATTCTTTTATATTGTTTTGTGCATATTTTATATACACACAATTTTTTCCTAAGCATCTACCATATTGTTGAACTTATATACAGGCATAATAAATGCTTAACTTGCTGTGTAGGACTGCTTTCTATATATGCTATTTTGTGGTGTGTGGGGGAATAGATTTAGTTCTTTTGCTAACAGTTATAGTTTTCATTAACCTTTAGTTGACAGGTACTTCCTTTTTATCAATATGCTCTTAGTATATTAAAGGATATTTACTATGCACTTTTTCACATTCTACTATTCTCTCTTTCTCACACATATGCACATGCACACACACACACGTGCATGGATGCACAGATTATGAATGATGCTTTCTTAGAAAGCTCTGAATTGGTGTCATGCAATGGAAAGAATGTTGAGATTAAGGGTATAAAGGCATTTAGGTTATCCAAGCAGTGTCTGAACTTCTACTTTGGGCTGTAGGAGATTCAGCAAAATTTCTAAGAAATGTCTTAGTTGGGGAAAGAAACTACAGACATCTAAAAAGGAAAGTCACAATAGAAATCCACCCACAATAAGTGGAAAAGGAGTAGCTGGGCAGTCAGTACTATTGGAGGTGGGAAATGCCTTGTGAATTGGGGACTTGTTCTAATTTCTTTCTAGATAGTTGAGAGACTCTTCCTCTTGTATAGGACTCTATGATTCTTTTAAAATTTGTGGCTAGAAGAAATGTAGATAAGAATTTGTCAGTCAGACATGGTGGTGTGTGCTTGTAATCTCAGTACTTGGGAGGCTGAGATAGGTAGATTGCAGGTTCACGACCAGCCTCAGCAACTTAACGAGACCCTCTGCAACTTAGTGAGACCCTGCTTTGAAATAAAATAAAAAATGGGGCTGAGAGTGTAACTTAGAGGTAGAATGCCCCTGGGTTCAATACCCAGTGCCTCCTCTCCCACATACACAAAAAGAATTTGTCTACTTCTGTACTTTAAACATCAACAACTCATATATCGGTAAAAGCTTGACATTTATTCCAAACATATAAATCATTTCTTATTTTTAGCTCACTATTTGACAGTAGAGATCTTCTCAGAAGTAGAAGTGCTTAACGGAGACCCTCATGAGTCAATATGTATCTGCAAAGATTTATTTAATGGATGTGCCCAGAAAGCAGAATCTTTGCAGCAATATCTTCAGAAGTAGGTATTTTTCATGATTGATGGAAGAGGCAAATATTGACAAAGGCCAAACAAAGATCAGACCAGGACATTTTGGTCCCCTTCTCTTTTCTTTCTCAGTGTGACATAGATTTTCTAAAAGGATATACTTTTTAGATTCAAGTACTTGTGAATTAAACACACACACACAAATATAGAATTAAATCACTGTATGAATACATAAATAATAGTCTTCTTGATTTGCTACTGAATAACTAGAAGATGGTTCTGTCTTAAAAATGAAAGTGAAAGCCAGCACGGTAGTGCATCCTTGTAATCCCAGTACTTTGGAGGCTGAAACAGGAGAATCGAAGGCTCAAGGACAGCCTCAGCAAGTAGTGAGACTCTCATCAGTCTAGTGTGACCCTGTTTCAAAATAAAAATAAAAAAAGGGCTGAGGGTATAACTCAGAGTTAGAATGCTCTTGAATTCAATCCCTAGTACCACAAAAAAAAAAAAAAAAAAAAAAGAAAAAGAAAGAGAGATATGTTCGTTGGTCTCATTTTCCCTTTTGTGCACATACTCTTTTCTCTCATCTGAGGTGTTATTGGAAGGATCGTTGGAAGTGTCAATGCCCATTGGACACTCCAGCCCCCAAATAAAAAGCTCTTCTGAGGAACAAATCCAGTTTTAATCTATTAAGATGAATGAATGAATGAACGAACTAATTAATTTATTTTGATGTTAGGAACTGAACCCAGAGGCATTCTGCCTCTGAGCTACACCCCCAGCCTTTTTTTAAAAAAAATTGTTTTGAAACAGGGTCTCTTTAGGTTGCTGAGAGTCTTACTAAATTGCTGAGGCTAGTCTTGAATCAGGGATCCTCCTGTCTCAGCCTCCCAAGTACCATTAACACAAACTTAAATTATTTACCTGCTGTTTTAAACTATATTTCTAGTTTTGACATGAAAAGCTTTTATCTTAGAGGAATTTGGGGTGTGGACATGGAGATAGACTTACATCTCTTTCTTGAGGGAGAAGGGGTGTTTTCAAAATGAGAGCGCTAAGGTGAGCTCCCCCTCTACTATGTTGTATGAATGTCTTAGGATCATATTTAATACACACCTCAAAATATACTGTCAAACCCATTTCAAAAAAGATTGACTGATAAGTGAGTTCAGATGAGAAGAGCAACATTGGATGAAAAATACAGTTTTGATTTATCTTGGATTTTGGATATTAAAAACTAATATGTCTAGCAAGTAGGTAACCAAGAAAATAAGCAAATCAGAATGAAAACAATGTAAATAATGTATCTTCCTCTAGATGTGAGAAATATGTTCAGAGGAGAAGGGTGTGCAAGGAGAAAATTATGAAAGTGAGCTGGGCAGGATAATTAAGAGAAGAAGCTAATTGGAGATTATCTGAAGATAAAATGTCCGCAGTACCCTCTGGGGAAATTAAGTGCCAGATGAGAAGCATATTGCAGGAACCCAATGACTAACGTTATCTTTTAAGACCAGTTATGGGAGGAGGGCAGTCCTTATGAAATGAGCAAGGAATTGGAGAGGGGTGAAAGGAAATCCACAAGATAAGCACTAATCAGGGAAGACACCATCCAATTTTTTTTTTTTTTTTGTGAAAGTAAGTATAGATATACCCTACTAGTGCCTCTCATTATCAAAAGGGCTTGAAGATTTTGTTGTTGTTGTAATGGGTAAGGAAGAATCACCCCTGAAAAATTCTCAAAGTAAGTTTTTGAATTTATAGCCAAAATTTTATATTACTATTATTATTTTTATACTTTTATTGGTGCAATGTAGTTATATATCACAGTGACATTCCAAGTGATGCAAACATACAAGCTCACATCACTGGATGTATTTCCCTCGGTAGACCTGCCCTACCCTTCCTCCCTCCCTCCCCGTACATGTTAGTGAGATTGGCAGTGAAATCTTGTTTGGATTATGGACATAACCTTATTTGAACTGTTCCCTTCCTCACTCCATTTTGCTTTCTTTTTTTGTTCTAGCTTCCATAAATGAGAGACAACATATGGTCCTTGACTTTCTGAGCCTAGCTGATCGTAAGATCAGCATAATATTCTGTAGTTCTATCCATTTTCAGAAAAATGGCATAATGTTGTCCTTTCTTAGTAGAATCGATTTTTTTTTCATGAGTTTTGTTTGCTACAGAGTCACTGGATTTGTTACCTGTGTTATATTCAAAAGCTTCTACTCTGATGGCCAAATAATTGTTCTTACAGGAAAATAAGCCAGAAAAAAACAAAATCTTTATGGTTATATGAAAATGTTGAAATTATATTGAATACTTTTTAATCAATCAAGTTAAATATTAGTCTTCATCATTATTTGAAATGAGAACTATAGTGTATTTTCTAAGTACTTTCAGATGCTTGGTTAGTGTTGTACCATGAGTGAACATATATACACCAAATATATATATATATATACTAGGAAAAGTCTTTCCTCCATGCTAGCATGTGATTTAGGTGAATGCTGCTGGGTCAGGCTGTGGTGCTGAGGATTTCAAGATGGAATGTCATCACTTGTCCCAAGTATTATTGTGCTCTTCAGTAACACATTTGTCCAAGGACCCCAGCAGCCACAGAGTTCCCTGGAGACACTCATCTGAACGTATTGGCTGTAGGTTTATCTTTCTTCTCATAATCTGCCTTGATAGTTGCGCTTCATGGAAGCACAGAGAGACCTTTTGTTTGGCAAGAGAAACTCTACTTCAGAAATAAAAGTTAGCATGCTGTTTTGCATGGGCCTTGAACTGTGGGGAAGACCAAAGAGACACAAATCTGTGGCAACTGCAATTCACAACTCTCCTAGTTACATAGAAGTTGTTTCTGTTCTGTGTATCACAGATGGTTCTTTGGCAAACTACTTTTAAGAGCAGTTTCCAAAGGGCCAGACTTCCATTCCTCTACTGCAACCAGTGTGGATCTCACTGATGATAGAGACTTCCAGTGCCAAGAATCTAAAAGGCTGCAGTGTGGTATATGACACTGAAAATCGTTACCACTCTATGTATGTATTGTTGGACTGTCACTATAGCTTAAAGGTTACTGTAATGTTGGAAAGATTGGCACTGAGTGGCTGTCAGCTCATGGTATTTAAACAGGTAGGCACACTACCATCACCTCTGTAATTGAAAAAAAGAAAAGGGGGGGGGGGAAAGAGTCATCTGCCTAGTGTTCAGAGATCTGGGGATTGAGTTTTGGACATTTGAGTTAAAAAAAAATTCTTTAGTAGATTAAGACATGAATTCGCAATTAAATTGCTAGAATATTTACCTCAGTTGCTAGAAAATTATTTATATTCTCCATAGCAATTATAGTAAACCACTTTTGCCCTTCAGCTGAAAGAATACTTAGAAGCACTAGTATTATTTGATCAAATGGTAGAATGCAAATGGTGTGGCAAGAGCAGAGAACCATGAGGTATTTGATCAATTACTCTTTAAGGGAAAATAGAAAATTTTGAAATAAATGGCTAATGACAATGATAGCAACATCTCAACAGTAATGTTCCAAAACTAGAAGTTTCCATCATGATTGTATGTCTATAATGTTGCCAGTCAGTTGCTGAGGGAAATGAGTATCTTGGAGCTGAAACGGAAGGGAATTGTCATAAAGTGTGACTTCTTCAGTGCTTCACGAAAGTAGGTCTCTGATGGCAGAGCTAGCAAGATCCATGAGAAACTTCCCTTAATTATGAATGGCAATAGTAATTAATGGGATGTGTGGACTGCTCCTCAGTGATTGAAATTCCATTCAAGTTTCTTTTTCCTTTTACTGGTTTCATTCTGCTTTGTTGGAGGAAGTCCTAAGCTTTCAATGACATGGACATGAAATTCAAATCTTGTAAAGCATATTATAAAAACCCAAGATTTTCCTTGGGGCATTAATCTGTCTAGTTAAGCAAGACTTTTGTATTATTATTTCTTTTTCATGTAGTAAGCAATCAAACATAAAATGAAAAAAAAAATCTCTCCACGATTTCTTTCTGGTCAGAACATGTGGCCTGCTGCCATAGAAACATCTCTCTGATCTCAGAAAAGATGACAAAGCATAGTTCTGATAAAACAGGTTCCTTTGCCACATACCTATGATTTAATCTTTTCCTCTTTTCCCCATGAGGCAATTCTGTCTAGCATTGTCAACGATGTCAACTTTACCAGAATGTCTCAAAACATCTGTAAAATACTGATTAAAAGAGACACTGTGGTACTGTAAAAGAAACATGCTGCCTCTCTGCCGTCTCTACCCTATTCCTGGAGTTGCGTTTTTAGCTTTATTTAAAGTGATTGTGGTATTCAAATCTCCTGTCATATTCTGGCTGGGTGGAGATGAATATCTTGGTCATGTTGGTATAGAGGAACGGGCAGTTGGCCCTGTTATGTCATTTTTCTTGGATGGGAAAACAAACAAACAAATGATTCTGGAATGTTTGTGGCATCTCTCCAAGGAAAAAGAAACTTCATGGCAGGAAGAAAGCCAGAGAGAGCCACTATAAAAAAATAATTGAGGGTAAAAAGTAAACCACATACAAGGAACCACCAGGCAGCCACAGAGCCCTCTCATCTACTTTTTATGGGCACAAATTAGGATGTGGGGCAACCACTTAACTAAGAAGCATTTATTATCTCTCTTTATCAGGCCTCTTTCCTGCTTGCCCATTTCTCATTGCATAAAGTCTGTGCTCCCTTTGTTTAGGGAGTCCTGTAATAATTTTCCTGTTCTCCCTCCTGAGTTTGCAAGAATTGAGAAATAATGCACAAAGATAAGGTGGATGGAGAACAAGAAACACCAGCTTCATTACGGTCAAAGCCAACTAGAGAAGTGGAAGTGATGTGTTTCCACAAAGGGCTCCCTGGTACTTCTGCCTCTGTTAGATACTCTCACCCTTGTGGTCCCACTGCAGGCTCCTGCTCATGGGCACAGAGCATGTCCAGGAAGGCACACTCTTCTTTAGCTGGTAACATATGAAAGAAAGGCCAGGAGGCTTGTGGCTAGGAAGACACAGTTTCTTCTCTCAGTTTCTCCAAGCTGATGGCTCACAGGCCTGATAGAGGAAGGAAGGGAGGCAGGAAGCAGGGCCTGCCTTATATACTACTTTAGCCTCCTGAGAAATGGAGTGGATATTTCATCTCTTCTATGGGAATATGAGGAGTGTGGAATGCCCTTCATCTCAGAACCCCTCAACTGTACTTCCACAGCCCTCTGCTGGGACCCTGGACTTGTCTTGCTGCTCCCCACCAAGTCCCTCTGCTTGGCAAGACTGTAGGGAGCTGGCTTCTCAGGGGTGACTCTTCTCCAGGGAGCATCCCCAACATTCTTCCCTTCTCCCTCTTCCCAGCCTTTTTCAACACCCCTCCCCAGCAACGTGCTATAGGTGGGACCTGATGGTTTTCCTTTCCACTGATAACGCCTTAACATTTATTGTGTACCCTATTCAGAGAGCACTATAGAATGATTCTCATTTTTCTAAACCTCTGCAGTTTGTCCCCTTATTCTGCTCACCCTGGTTTTTCTTACTCTTCATTTTGTCTGTTACAGTTATTGTTACAAGTCAGTGTCTTGCCTCCCCAGTTAGATTGTAAGGTCCTTGTGGACAGGATCAGTTCCTTCTATACCTCTTTCACACCCTTTCTCAGGGCTACTCTAATGCAGTGTTTATATAGATAGCAAGTGTGTTTTAGTCTGTTTTCTCTGGAAAGCAGAGTCTCAGGCAAAGCTCGAATGAGATGGTACAATTCCAGGATAGCAGGAAACAGGGAGAGCAAGACAAACACAAGATAGTGGGTACTGGACTGTCTATAGTCTCTCAAGAAAATGGCCTGTTGCTCTGTAGTGTGCATTGTTTTACAGACAGGTCTGTGGAACCCCTGAGCCTCGTAACGGTTTTTCACAAGAAGGAAAGCAGGGGGTTCATCTTCTACTTCCTTGCTGTCTCTCACTGGTAGAGGTCAATCCCATTGGGATTGACTACTTCCAAGCTGTGTAAGGGAGGCTTCCCTGGCCAGCCTCTGGGGAAGTGGATCTTTCCTCCCTAGCAGGGAGTTTCGTTGGAATCTAGAAGTGGTTGGGGAGCTGGAGTCTGCACAATCAGCGGTGTCGTCGGTGTTGTCATAGAGTGCCAGAGCTGTAGCAGCTCCCACCATGGTGGGCTTGAGGGAGCCGAGCTCTGCAGAACCTTCACCCCAGGGAGGCTGAGGCAGCTGCTGGTGTTGGGAGACAAGGTGGCAGCCATGGCTATAACTTGACATTGAGCAAACAGCCAGAGGAACAGTGTGGAGAGGCACAGAAGACTCTGAGAAAGCACATAAATTGGGTCCAATAAAGCACCCAATAAATTGATATTGGCTGGATAACTGAGCATAGTAAATCTTAGTGACTTCTGTTGGTTAACTGTTGCCTATATTTCTACTTTACTGGCATTATTAAGAGATACAAAGGCTGATTTAAAAGCCAATTCAGACTACATACATAAGTGTTGAGGGGTCAGAGTAAAGGAAAAATAAGAATGTGTGAGATAGTGGTAATTAATGAAGGAAAGACTCCTGGAGGAGGTGAGTTTGGAGATGGCTTTTGAATGCTATCAGGGTAAGAATTTGTAAGGAATAAACAGTTGTCTACAAAGTTTTTATGGAATCTTAGAATCTGAGCAAAATGACAGGTTTTAGGATAGATTTTATACATGTCCTGTGACAGTTTAGCCTCATCATTTTTTTTTTCTTGCAAAGCCTGAGAACAATCTAGAAAATTACAATTCATACTTTGGTCAAATTCAAAACTATCTTTTGCCTTTGAGACTGAAAAAATGTAGTTGAGTGGTAGACTGTATAACATGCATAAGGCCCTGGATTGACCCCTAGCAATACACACACACACACACACACACACGCCTGAAATCTTAGTACTTGGGAGCCTGAGATACTAGTATTGCAGGTTCAAAGTCAACCCCTGCAAGTTAGTGAGACCCTCAGCAACTTAGCAAAACCCTGTTTCAAAGGGAAGAACGGGCTTGGGCTGGAGACTGAAAAAAATTGATGACATGTAGCTTTGGCAAGGAAGTAGAGAAACAGTTTTCCTATGCATTTGTACAAGTGTATAAGTTATAGTCTTCTTGGAAACCAATTGGATTTTTAATTAAAATTTAAAATGCAAATAAATTATTGACCCAGAAATTTCAATGTCAGTATACATAAGTATATTTATAAGATCATGTATTGGCAGTTTGTTCCAAATAATGAAAATAGGTTCAACTTAAACATGTATGAACAGTGGGATGTTAATAATGGAGTGGATAACAGATATAAGGTATCTGTTAAGGTATATCTACGTTTTGTGACTGTTAAACAATAACAGCCTATATGAAATAGTCTCAAGATATGTTGCCACACTGGAAAGGCAAATTGTAGGATAGCTTATAGTAAGTTGGGCGTGGTGGCCCACACCTGTAATCCCAGTACTTGGGAGGCTGAGACAGGAGAATTGAAAGTTCCAGGACAGCCTCAGCAACTTAGTGAGACTCTCAGCAACTTAGCAGGACCATTTCAAAACAAAAATGAAAAGGGCTGGGTGCAGCTCAGTGGTAGAATGCCCCTGGGTTCAATCCTTGGTAGAACAAAACAAAACAAAGTGAAACAAAACTAACAGCTTATAGTATCCGCCTAGTTGTGTAAGAAGCAGCAAAGAATACAACTTAAAACAAATCCCAACCTAAGGATAAGAACATGAAAGGACCTTCCTTTTCTGTGTGTAAACATCTGCCTTTATTCACTTGTCTAAATTTAAGGGGGAAAATCCCTAAAATGTATCATTATTTAAATAAAAATGAAAATTCATCTCCCAGAAAGGATCAGATGAAATTTTCATATTAGTGCTTCAGAAACAAACAAACAAACAAACATAAAGGATAATTGGCAAGTAAGTCATAAATACTTCTGTGCAAGTGACATTTTACCAATCATTTAGGTTGAGAAATTTTTTTATGAATTGGGGAAAAAACGTTTAAAAAATGGCCTTTTATGGGCTGAAGTAGTGGAAAGTTGGGGGAACCTATCAAATATCACAATATAATAACCAAACTCATTGTGGAAAGAAGTTTTTTTTTTTTAAAAAGATGCAGCAATATTGAAAATGGGGCAAGTTTTTTTATTTTCTGTGCAGATTAACACATATGTGGATAATATGTATGACAGATGTTATACAGCCTTTCCATTGCAAGCATGACATTGCAAGCAGGCATTTTTCGTTGCTTCCTTTAACTTCAGTGCTGACCTCACCTAGAACTAGAATAAGAAAAAATCAGTTTCAAGGACCTGACACTCAGGGCAGGACCCCGCTCTCCACTGTCCCTGATAACCCCTCCTGGCTGTGTCAAGGCCTCAGCCCCACATGAGGTTGCCTTTGACTTGGACAGCCCTGCTCATTACAAAGTCCTTAGTACTTTATGGAAATAAGATCTACCTCACGGAAGAGTTGCCTCTGATACACTTTAGAATGAAATTAATTAATTAATTAATTTTTGTGGCACTGGGTATTAAACCCAGGGGCATTCTACCACTGAGCTACACCCCCAGTCTGATTTTATTTCTTATTTTGAAACAGAGTCTCACTAAAGTTCTGGAGGGCCTCACAAAGTAGCTGAAGCTGGCTGTGAACTGCGATCCTCCCGTCTCAGCCTCCCAAATACTGGGATTACAAGCATGTACCACCATGCCCAGCTAGAATGAACTTTAAAAACTAATCAAGGCCTAGTCTCCACCCCAGACCACCCCTCCTGGGAGTGGGGCCCAGGGAGTTTCATGAAAGGGCCTCAGGGAGTTTCATGTACAGTAAGCATTGCCAACTACTAAGCTCCCAGAAACCCATCAAAATTTTAAAGAGCGTTCTTGTGTTTCTCTTTCATCTCTTCTCCAAGAAAATTGTCTCCTGGTCTCCATAGGAAATGGCTTACAATGTTTTAAAGGCCTCTGTGAAGAGTACTAGTTCATACGGAAATTACTAGAACAGGACATTTCTTCTCTCTTTTTTTAGTTCTGGAGGTTGATCCCAGGGCTATACCCTCAGTCCTATTTTATTTTGAAACAAGGTCCTGCTAAGTTGCCAAGGGTCTTGCTAAATTTCTGAGGCTGACCTCAAACCTGTGATCCTCTTGTCTCTGCCTCTCAAGTGCTGGGATTATAGGTGTGCACCACTGCACCTTGCTAGGACTTAATAAGAAAGTTGACCAAATAGAGTGACTACAAATGTATTGCAAGGAAACAGAGAAAAATTTAATCAAGGGATATGTAGTATGGTTTGTATTTTTCTATCTGTACTTTAATGAGGTTTATTAACTTGAAACTTCCAGGTCCAAACAGTTGGACTACAATGTAGCATAAGTGTGTGAATTTTAGAGTCCCTATATGCTGAGCAAGTTCTTTTGGGTCAGCCTTGGTTTTTTAACAGTTTCGTGCCAATTTAGAAATAAACCTAAGGCTGAGGCAGAAATAAGTCAAACACAATAAGTGAGACACATACCTGGCTTGATTTAGAGGGAAATCCATCACTTAAATGTAGCCTTTCAAAGAGAAGTTTATAATATGAAAAATGTTTGGATTTTAGTAGTGAGAACTAGAAATTATGATATGGGTAGTGTTAGAATCCGGGTTTCCTTTAACAATCTGCTCATATTATTTTATCTAGCAAGTTAAGGTAAAAATAGTCTGATGTTCACAGCTCCTGTGAGGTTTTGTTTTGTTCCAGGAAATTCTGTTCAAGTTAAATTTCTCACCATTGAAATGGGAGTCTGTCACAGGCCTCTCATAAGGTATTGTTGGAACTCTCACTTCAATGTGTGTGAATGTGAAAGGGCAAGATACCCCCCCCCAAAAAAATGCAAAAACAAAAACCTCCCCCCAAACCTGGATGCCTGGCCCCCTGAGCTGGAATGTGACGGGTTCCCTGTGCTCAGGCTCTGTGCCTGGAGGCTGGGGAAACCTGAGAGATAGCATCGGGAGTGAAAATGGAATTGAAGCATGACTCAGGCATGGATCTAAAGAAACTCTGCAGTGGGCCAGGGGGGGTGTCAGATCAGATGGGGGTTTTGGCAGTGTCAGGAGGAGCCCCATTTTTAGTGCAGCCGTCTCATGCTGTTCGCAGGGGAGCGCCATGCAGCGTGTTCAGAGTCAGTTGGCAGTTGGTCTTACTTTTTTTCCAATAAGGGCTATAAAATATCTCAGTGCAACGTTGTTTCCTCTTAGCTAAATCATTGATGGTGGTCAGTGGTTAGGAAACCACCCCTTTCTTTTTTTTTTTTTTTTCTTTTTTGCGGTACTGGGGACTGAACTCAGGGGCATTCTACATTCTACCTCCGAGCTCTACCCCCAGCCCTATTTTTTATTCTTTATTTTGAAACCGGGTCTCACTAGGTTGCGGAGTGCCTCACTAGGTAGCTGAGGCTGGCCGCGAACCTGGATCCTCCGGTCTCAGCCTCCTGAATGCTGGGATTACAAGCGTGCGCCACCACGCCCGGCGAAACCACCCCTTTCTTGCAGTGGACTTTTCTCTTAAGGCTGTACACACGTCATCCTAAGCTGTGCCTGGCCTCCACGCTCTGTGGCCTGCGGCCCCTCGGCGGCCCTCTTCTTGGCCGGGTCTTCTTCTTGCTTCACTGTAAGTAGCTCTCTGAAGAGATCCCACCTCTCTTCCCCCAGCTCCAGAGCGCCCCTTCCATCTAACTTCACTTTCAGTGCCTTTTGGAGGTGGGAGGTGACAAGGAATTGAGAGGGAACACGACTGTGACAGCCACCATTCTGCCCCTGCACAGTCACTCCAGCGACCTCGAGGGGAGCGTTTCTTCCCTAGGGAGGGTCGACTCCCTTTCTCTTTCTTCTAATCCCTTTCACAGAGAGCTCAGATCAGTGAGGCATGAAACCCTACGCTCTGTGGCCCTTTTTCAAACTGTTCTCCACGCCAACGCCAATTATGTTCAGGGTTTCTTATTAATAACAGAGTAAAAACATGTGAGCTAATATTGAATATTACTTTTCTCTCATAGGAAGGCCTGGCTATTTTATTAGGAACGTGAAGCTGTCTTGGTATCTGTCTGTGAAGACATTGGCACAGAGCCTCACCTGTCAGGAGGTAGTGATGCCCTTTCGCAGGAAGCTTCCAATTTTCTGGGACAGTTTTTCCCACATTCTTGCTGAAAAGCCTGTGCCCAGCTCAGTGGCTTGGCAAATAGCGCAAAACCTCTTGGATTTAAATGGTGCTCGGAGAGAATCTGTGATGGTCCAATGGGGCCATAAGTGGTTTATTTTTACATTTTCTGTGTAGTTTTTCCTAGTTCAATCAATATTTAAGCTATTTTGAATGTAATTTAAATTCACTTAAGGGAACATCGGGCTCTTAAGAAGTGTCAGCTCTGAGCATGTTTGTGATCTACACGCTGCCTAGCAATGTACCTAGCACACAATAGGCCTCTACATGTTTGATTAATGAATTATTAGAAATCATTAAATCAAGCCTTTAAATTAAAAAAATCATTAAAGCAAACCTCTAAAGTAGCATTTTAAAAACGTATTATTGTTTTTAACTTGAAAATGATAAAACCACCTCTTTGAAAACGTTCCCTTGTTAATTTCATATCAGTCTCGACAATTTAGCAATTTAAGTTTGCAAAAGAGTCATTATATATTAGATCTATGGTTCTCCACTTCACATTAAATCCACCTGGGGCTGGACATGATGGTGCAGGTGCCCGGCATGGTGGCACACATCTGTAATCCCAATACTTGCACACCTGTAATCCCAGTACTGGGGAGATTGAGACAGGAGGATTGCAGGTTTGAGGCCAGCCTCAGAAGTGTACGGAGTCTCTCAGCAATTTAGCAAGTTCCTGTTTCAAAGCAAAAACTAAAAAGGGCCGGGCCTGTAGCTTAGAGGTAGAATGCCCCTAGATTCAATCCCTAGTACCACAAATAAAGCCACTTGGGGAGCCCTACCAAAGGCCAGTGAAATCAGAATCTTTGTTGTAGGTTTTGAGCATCTAGAGATTGAATTTTTAACAGCTTTTTTGAGGTATATAGCATACAACAAACTGCATATACTGAAAATGGACAGTTGTGTAAGTTTTAACACCTGTAGCCATTTGTGAAACAGCATAATCAAGCCAGTGAGCCCATCAGCTGTGACTTTAAGGCCTGCCGCCTCCACCCAGTGGGCCGAGACCTGCGGCAGCAGAGCCTTGGAACCAGGAGCTGGCTGAGTGTGTAACTTGTTCTTCTCATCCAGCCAGGCAGACGACGCCTTGTCAAGTAACAGATGGACAGCCACGAGTGCAGGGCTGTGTGGGCAAGGGGTGAGAAGCAAGTGTGAGCTTGAGCTGGCTCTGCCCTGTGCCGGCGCCTGGCCTGAAGTCCTCTCAGAATCCATCGGCCACCAATCCAGATGAAGGACATGGAACTTTATAGTTGAATAATGCTCCATGTATCAATTGTATAACAGTTTTACTAGCTGTTTTCCAGTTAGTGCTAATGAAAATAGCGTATCTCTAGACTGATATAAAAAGTTGGCCAACTGGAATGACTTTAGTGTTCAATATTAGTGCATTGATTAAATGGATATGGTATCTTTCTATAGTGGAATATTATGCAGGCACTAAAATGGGTTCTATAGATTATTTAGAGTTGGGGGAGTTATTTTGTATTGTTAAGTGAAAAATAAATATTGCCAAATCAGTATGTGCTGAAGAATACTGCATTTATATATATATATATATATGTATATATATATATACATATATATTTAAAATGTGTACAGAGAACATTGAAAATCCTCTTTAGGCTGGTCTCAGTGACTATAATCTCAGCTACTTGGTAAATTGAGGCAGGAGGATGGCAAGTTTGAGGCTAGCCTGGGCAACTTAGCAAGATCCTGTCCCAAAATTTAAAAAATGAGAAGATCTAGGAGTGTAGTTGGTAGAGCACCTCTAGGTTTGACTCCTAGTAATACACACACACACACACACACACACACACACACACGCACAGCATATCCTCTTTAAAAAAAAAAGAAATTAAGAGCTGGGTATGGTGGTGGAATACACCTGTAATTCTAGTGTTTGGGAGGCTGAGACGGGAGGTTCCTAGGTTCAATGATAGCCTCAGCAACATAGCAAGACTCTCAGCAACCTAACAAGACCCCGTTTCAAAACAAAACAAAAAGGGGGTTGGTGCTGGGGTGTAACTTGGAGCTTGTCCCTGGGTTCAATCCCTAGGACCAAAATAAAATAAAATAAATTAGAATAAGAGTACACAGACACATTTACATAGATAGGCAAAAAAAGAGACTTTAAAACACACACAAAAAATTAACAACTGTTATTTCCAGTGACGGAAGAAAGTGTTTTAATTTATTTTAAAATTTCTCCCGTACTTTCATATTTCAAAAAATAAAAATTAAAAAAAGTCAGAACCAAATCAGCTGCAAAAATTCCCCCAAGTAAAAATAAAACCCCATCTAAAACAATCCAGTCCAAATGACGGGGAGGAATATAAAAATCATTAGCATTCTAGCTTCAAACTAGTGTGTGCTCCCCAGCATCATTCACTAAGTGTTTCTTGAGCAATTTGAATAAATCGCTGGTGCTAAGCAAAATAAACAAACCCCTGCTCAAGCTGGAACAAGTTCAGTTGCTTTTTTTCCCCCAAGTCATCAAAGCAAATTTGTTTTGTTTATTCTATTAAACTCAAGTTCGAGGTTGCAAGGCATTTGTATGACTGTTGAAATGTGTTGGCATTTCGTTTCATTTTGACTGACTCCAACTGTTTTTTAAGTAAAGACGACTGGGCAACATGCAAATAAGCAGGTTTCTGCATATGAGCTGTTGTATTAGTTTTTGCCCATTTCAGAAAAACTTCAATCTGAAAAGCAATCTCTCCAATATGGTAGAAGCCATGAAATGGGCCCACACAGCCTTAGCATGTTGAAGTGGTGTTTATTTTTATGATGTGCATGACAGTGCAGTAGGAATTCCTTAAGTCCCTGTGTGTGCCCCTTATTTACAGTCCTCTGTGCTGGCCCTGGCTCTGTTAACTATTTTTTTTCCAACTAGCAGCTTCATCCTACCTGTTTCTCCTTTTTGCATCTGTCTTCTCTGCCTATAAATGTGCTTGGATCTCTTCTGGCCTAAAGTCACTTTTCATCTGTGCTGCTCCCTAGAGTCACCATTCTATTTCTCCCCTTTTTTCTTCTGCCAGTGTCTTCATGGGGTCGTCAGTATTTACTGCCTGATTCTGGCCGAGGGTGCTTTCCCTTCCTCTGGACTACCCACATGCTGTTTCTCCCTTTCACTATTCACATCAGTCCCACTGTTACCTGCCTTCCCCATTCCTGTCATGGACACTTTTCTCCCTCCACCTCTGAACTAGAAGGAACACAGCAGTTCCTATGAGGACTGATTTGTGAGACCTGAGGGCATCTCTTAATTCAAGAATATGAAAAGGTTTGTAGAGGCTCCTGGCTTTTTCCTTGAATATTTCTACTAATTGCTAATTGTCCTGTGGGATTTTTTTGTTGTTATTTTGTTTTTTTGCATGTACTTCACATCAGAAGAAAACAGCCTTTCCAACCTTAACCAAGGTTCTCATCTAGTGACTGTCCCTCCTTACACATGTTTTATTTGTGTGTTTGCTTGCTGAATTACTTCAGCAGAAATATACACGGCCATGCCATAGACAGAGTCAAATAGACCCAGGCTTAAATGCCACTTCTGACACAGACACGCTCTGACTAGATGTGTGATATGTGAGTAGACTTGTCTGTGCCTTGAGCTCTCCATATGTAAAATAATTGTAATATGTCCATCTTATGGGATGATCATGATGACTAAAAAGAGATTTTTTAGGAAGCCCTTAGCCACACATCGGGCTGTGGAGAAGGAGCTAGAGCACCTCCTTTCTCCCTACCCCCCTCCTCCAGTCCCTGCAGTCATGCTCAGAACCGGGATGCTGCACTGAGATGTGAATGCCAAGCAGCAGGGAGTATGTGCAGTTCCAGGGGTAGGGTATCCCAGCAGAATGCCAGCTCACTGCACCTTTCAAGTCTCCAGGACATTCCCTCTCCAATCTCAAACCACCACAGTGAGGCCCCGAGTGCCACAGCTGTTCTCTCTGCTTTCCTCAACCAGCGCACTCTGTCCACAGCTTTTAAAATAACAGGGAATATACATCGCAAGCACTACAGTGGCAGATGGTATTCACATGCTGCAAGCTCTCAGTGCTGCCAAGTCACCCACACATCCATCGCCATAGTGGAGGGGACAGGGAGAAGCCACACTTTCTTCTTTTTTTGGAATTGCCATCTTTTCTCATCTCTGATGCCAATGTCTTCTTGCGGGATTTACAAGAGAAGAAAAGTCTCACTGTTCTGGAAATGCCAGAGAACGTTCCAAAACTTGCTTAGCTTTCTTCCTAGCAACAGATCCAACAACTTCCGCCACAATTCTTCCGGGTGGGATGGCTCTCATGAGGTTTATCTCTTTTTGTAACCTAGTAGCCATACAGTCTTGGGCCATTAGTGTCTGTGCCTTGGTTTTCTCATCTACTAGATGGGGATAATAAAACTGCCTACTTCATACAGTTGTTAGGAGAATCAAAGGCATGCCATCCAGATACAACAGCACCCAAACTGAACTAAGCACTGTAGTCATTTTACCTGCATAAGCAATGGATGAACCTATGAGTTACTGGATGTAGTATGGACGAAGAATGACAAAATACCTTGGCTGGGCATTGCCACTTATTAGCTATGGTGAGTCACTGAGAAGTTATTGAAACTTATTTTTTTATCTGTAAAATGCTAGAAAAAAATACTTGTTTGCCAGCATTAAATGGATTACCTCTGTGAAAAATCAATCTCAAAAATACCATTGAACACAGGTATTATGATCTCTGTTCTCTCTGTCTGTCTGTCTGTCTGTCTGTCTATCTGTCTGTCTGTCTCTCTCTCTCTCGATCTCTCTTTGGTATTGGGGATTGAACCCAGGGGCATTCTACTTCTGAGCTATTCCTCCCAGCCCTAATTTTATTTTGGAACAAGGTCTCACCAACTTGTTAAGGGCCTCACTAAGTTCCTGAGTCAGGCCGCAAACCTTTGATACGTCTCTGCCTCACACCACCATGCTTGGTTCTTATCTCTGTTTTTGAGCAGAAGCTGTTGAATCTTAATCATCATTGCATTTCTTGTTGCTTGAAGCCCCTTACCCTTAGTAGGTCTACAGCAGCAATTGTTGAACAAATAGTTTAATAATTTAACACAACTGAGAAAAAAGAAGCAACCAGGAGGCCTCTGCATGATCAACAGAGATGGTGTGAAATCTGTGCATAAATTCATGTTTCTTTATGGACTAACCCATCAGGCCCTACTAAAGCTTTCTAGTTTTACTTTGGATAGAATCGGCTGTGGAAGGACTAGGTGTTTCCAGTGAGAGCAGTGAGGATGGGTCGGGTTGCTTTGGACAGGCACACTGGCCACCTCAGAAGTGGGTGTGGGACAGTCTGGCAGCAGTGGTGGAGACAGAACAACTAAGAAAAGCAGACACAAGAACTTAAGCCGCCCCTGAGTATGGGAAATTTTATTTTATTTGTTTTTTCACTGTATTGGTAGATTCCATGAGGTTTACTGAAAGCTAAAGTAGACAAAGCAGTTGAAATCTTTGGAAAACAATTTCACTTTGGCAGGGGTATACCAGATGACCTAAAATGGCAGCTTCTGATAATTTCCATGATTGCCTCAGGGAAGGTTGAAGTGAACTTGGCTCTGTTTTTGCAATATGTTTCTCAAACATAACTTCTTGGTCTGCTGCACAGGTAATTACCCTAACTGCAAAGTTCATGTTGCCAATTATCTCAACTACGGCCTCATTTTCATTGTTAATACTAAAGCCTAATTCTTTTGGGTTTTGCTATCTTTAGCCAGTGAGTGTAAAAACTCTTATCCTACAAATGAATTGCTTGGTCATGCCACTTTATGTAGATTTTGTATCACCAGGATAATTTGCCATCAATTTTGAGTATTGGTAATCATTTATTTTTAGTAATGGCGAAGACACTAAAATAAATTTATTTTCACTGGATAGCAATTTGGTTTTCACCACATTTATACCACTCTAGCATGCATGTCATTCTAGATGGTGTGCTGGTCTAATTTGTAGGCAAAACAACAGGCATAACATATATTTTGTAGAATTAGGAAGTAAAAAAAATGGGGGAAGGTTATAATAATGGCCCCCAAATTTAAGAAGATGAAATATTCATGGGGTAGAAATAAAGCCTTTACTTGATTCTAGTGAAAAAATCTAGAAAGAGAGAGAGATAAGGACGATATTAATCCTCAGAGAATTTCACTCAGGACACCCTAAGGGGGAGGGAGCTCCTCTGTTTAGAACTGGATAACAGGAAATTGTACAATCTAAGGTAACCTTGGCAACCGACTATATTCTGTTATGGTCTCCCTCCTGGCTTTTCTGCTTATCTCTGCATATTTAGTAGCTTCCCCTATGATTCCCAATATCCTTTCCAAATCCCCCCAAAGCTAGTTTGATTGACTTGGCTTGTTGTCATCTTCTTCTGGGGCAGACACTTTCACAGGAAGCTACCTCACGGGTCATCCACCAGCCTCTGAGCTGCCCATCCCTGATCCAGTCATTGGCCACCTCTGTGGGAGACAGCCTATCCCTATTGCTTAGAACAGTGTGCTGTGGTTGAGGAAGTTGACATTGCAATGCAAATCTGGGCATGGCTCTGAGAAGCAAAATGGGAACCATGAAGTGAGTTGTACCGGAAGAGAGATTCATCTCCACCTAGAGAAACCTAAACTTGGAATGGGCCACGGGCACACAGATGATTGGATTCAGTGACCTTCCAGGCTCCTTCCACCTCCTCAGAGTGTCTTTTTGTTTTTTTAACCACTGTTTTATTTCTTCCTAGAGGGGTCTAATGAAAACCATCTTTTTACATTATTAAAATGAGCCATGAAGATAATTCTGACACAATATAATTAGGATTTGCCTGAGGTGTCAGAAACAGTAATGTTTTTGCATTAGCTTCTTAAATAAAATATATTTCATCTAAGAAATATTTGTAAATTAGATTTTATTATGGTGGGTAACAATGCTATTCAAAGAAAGGAAATTACATAGTGTAAATGTAATAGAGCAGCAGACTGTAACATGGGTAGTTCTTTAAGATGATTAAAGATGAGTATAGGAATGTTTGGAAACATTTTTTTTTCAAATATTAAATGATATTTCAGAGATTTCAGTTAGTATTTTAAATTCTACCAGATAGACTGAGTCAAATAAGGCAGATTTCAGTGATGGCTTTTTTGACAGTTGTCTGAATTCTCCAAAAGAGCATAATTAAATATTAGCATTCAACCCCTACTTGTTTAGTAGTGTGTATGTAGGAGAGAATAAAAATCATTCCATAAGATGTTGATCCTCAGCCAGGCAAGGTAGTGCATGCCTGTAATCCAGTATTTGGGAGGCTGATACCAAAGGATCGCAGGTTTGAGGCCAGCTTCAGCAATTTATTGAGACCCTCAGCAACTTAGTTTCAAAATAAAAAATAAAAGAGACCCTGTTTCAAAATAAAAAATAAAATAGGGGTAGGGGCATACTCAGAGGTATAATGCTCTTGGGTTCAATCTCCAGTTCCAAAATAAATAAATAAGTAAGTAAGTAAATAAATAAATAAATAAATAAATAAATAAATAAATATTGATCCTCTATGGAGCAACAAATTAGTTTTTTCCTCACACAAAATCTGAAAGCACCAAGGAGACTCCAGAATGTGCCCTTTCCACTTTTCAACACAAGAATGTGTAAAAACAAAACAAAAAATAAAAAACAAGTAGAGAGAAGGACAGAGTGGCCCTGCCTCTAACCTGCCCAGAAGCTGTGTTCCCAGGAGGTAGAGAATGATTGGGGGAGACTAAGCTTTGTTAAAATTCTAGGGCTGCCATTTTTCTTTTCTTTCTTTTTCTTTTCTTTTTTCTTTTTCTTTTTTTTGTGTGTGTGTGTGTGTTTGTGTGTGTGTGTGTGGTACTGGGGATTGGCTCTAGGGGTATTCTGCCTCTAAGATACTCCCCCAGCCCTAATTTATTTTTATTTTGAAACAGGATCTAAGTTGCATAAGGCCCTGCTAAGTTGCTGAGGCTGGTTGTGAACCTGCAATCCTTCTATCTCAGCCTCCCGAGTACTGAGATTATAGGTGCGTACCACCATGCCTGGCTTAGGGCCACTATTTTTGAGACAATCAAGACTCTTTCTCTTGGTCTCAGTTTCCTCATTTATAAAGTGGGGATGATAATGGTACCTAGTTCAGAGAGTTCTTTTGAGGCTCAAAGCACATACTCAGCATACTCTCTAGTTTATATAAAGTGCTGAATAATTTAGCTTCCAGGATTATTATTATCTTCATTGTTCCTTAAGGGATGGGGGCCTTGGAGTTCTACTCTCCTCTTCTCAGAGAACCAAGAGAATCACAAGTACCCAGACAGTGGTGTGGCTCTGTCTTCTGGTCCTGCTCAGACTAAAGGAGGGTGAGGTCTGGCCCCAGCTCACCACCTGGCTTTGTTCAGTCCACACTGGACTCCATCCTGGTGTTGCTATTTTGCTTGGATCTTGCATATCACTGTACCTCTTGATCCTTAATTCCTTCCTCTTGAAAACTGTGGGACCATTTTATAGGGTTTTAAAATTTTGAACACTATTAATTTAAATTGTATCTATTTTGAAAACCAAAAACAGTATTTGAAGATAGATTAGAGGAGTCATCAAAGAATATCTTCCCTGACTTTCTTTAGAAAAACTGCTGATGTCTGGGTGGCTTCCTACCTGAGAGTCTGATTCAATTGGCCAGGGATTTATCTGTCCTGGGTGAGGGCCAGCCATCAATGTTTTTTAAAAGCTCACCCCAGGTACTAATGAGCAGGCAGGACTGAGGAGCATTGAGCCCTCCCCAGGTCACACTGCTAGTGTATACGCAGGTCTAGAATTTCGGCTTCTGAGTTTCTCACCGCAGGCTGACCTCAAGTTCTATTTAACAGAGGCTTTCTGGACAGTCTTTTCTGTGATTTTTGCTGTTTCTCATAAAAGCAAGGTATTAAATAAACACAGTATTCAAGTGCTTCTGTTTGTTGGTTTCCATCTAATTAAGGTTTCATTCTTTGTAGTTCTACCTTAACCTCGTGCTTTTCCCCCCTTACAATCATGTGTTCAGCAGCTCCTTTATTCCCAGATGCCTTCTCTTCTCGCCGCCTTCAAAACCACCTCTACGATGTAATTGCATTGCCGAGTTGCTCTCTGACATTGTCAACCTTGATCAAATACTAAGTTCTTCATTGTTCTTTTCAGCCTGTATTAGATTCTTTCCAGACGCAGCCTGTGTGCTGATGTGATTGTAAAACATGGTGTATTCCCATGAAGTATTAGAATAGAATAAGATCAAGTGCCTTTTTCTTTTTTCTTTTTGATTTCTGTGCACAGTTGTTTCCTGCTATTTGGGAGTAACTCAGACTTCTGCACTGAAATGTAATTGGGATTATGTTACCTTTTTTCATTACCTGTTGCTCATAGATTGCTTTAAGTTTCTTAGACATATTGATGTCCTTAAGTACAATAATGCTTGGTTAAAATTAATCATGGAATTTCATTCATATTAAGTTCCCTTGCCAATTTTAGTATAAAAGTAAAGTGAAATCTTAGTTTAAGAGAATTAGCTAAGCCAAAACAATTTACAGTTTTCTGTGTGTTCTTTTCTCCTTTTCAGGAGCTTTTGTGATATTCTTCCTTGGCATCCTTTACCCTGCTTGCTGAAAACTTTGACCAGACCTGCTCTCAGCGTTTGGCATCATCCTGAGAAAATAACAGCTTCAGGAAGCTGGGAAACATTCCGAAGGCTCATCCCAGGTGAGCGGGGATTTATTTTCTCTTTGTCTTTAGAAGTCCAAGTTAGCTGGTCTGTCTTTCAAAATCCACTTCCTTGCAGAGTAAATAGGGGAACATCGTACTAAAAGTTCTCTATAAATAGTTGAGAAGGTTTTTTTGTTTGTTTGTTAACAAATTTTAGTACTTATGTAGGAAATCAAATGGCAATTTTGACTGAATAGGAATTTATTTGAAGTGGAACTTTGAATTATGAAGACTTACTTGAAACACATAAATGCAAACACATACACACACACCTACCCTCAAAAAAAAAAAGATCTCTGACAACCTCAATATCTGCCTTATCCTGCTTTGCAGGAATGTTTTAAGGATCAAATAATACAACTTAAATAAAAGCACTTTGTAAAGTATGGGGTATTATTTGCATATGTATGAAAGCAATTACTATTATTCTCGAACATTTATAACCTTCCAAAATACTCTTATCCCCTCTAATCTGTTTTCCCTTATAGTTTCAGTTCAATTCAGTAAACCTTGCTAGGCTCTCAAGAAGCAAAGGTGATAAATCTTTGCCTTCAAGGAATATCTGTGAAATGCAAGAGATAGACCTGTAAATAGAGATGACTGATTCCCGTATGATTCAAGTGTATTGAGGGCACATTAAGGAATGGAAAATATCTAATGTAGCCTTGCACCAGAGCAGGCTTTCTGGAGAAAGTTGTCCCTGAAATGACTCTTGAAAGATAAATATAGGCCAGGCATAGAAAAACACATCTGTAATCCCAGTATTTGGGAGGCTGATACTGGAGGATCACAAATTCAAAGCTAGACTTTCCAACTTAACAAGACTTTTAGCAAATTAGTAAGACCCTGTTTCAACACAAAAATTAAAATAGTGCTGGGAGTATAGCTCAGAGATAGAATGCCCTTGGTTTCAATCCCAGCAAACACACACATGCACACACACACACACACACACAACAGGAGTTGGAGTTGGGGATAGGGGTAGAGGAGGGCGCTGCAGGCTGGCACAGTGGGACAGGAGTCTGAAACCCACATGTGAATGTGATACGAGGTGCAAGGTTGTTGAACCATAAGGTATGGTGCGTGTGTGCAGGGTGGAGAGTGAAGCACTGAGGGGCATTAAGCTGGGAGGAGTCATCCGTAGTTGAGGTATGCTACCCTGAAGTGAGACTAGAGGGGGGGTCGAGGTGAGCACAATTGAAAGAAGGGCAGATTCCTTTTGTGACCATCTGGGGCACAGATAGGAGGACTAGAATTTGGGTAGAAGTAGTGAAAAACACAGAGAGAAGTTTGAAAAAGCTACAATACCTTGTATTTGGGGTTTGACCATTGACCAGGCCCGGGAAGTGCAATTCTTGGGTTTCTGGCTTAGGTGGCAGCCAGGGTGATGATGCCATAAAGGGAATTTAGGAGGAAATCAGAGGCATTCTTGGGGGGGGGGAGGACTTCGAGGTGTGTGTGGGGCATCAGGTAGAAGAAATGTCCACAAGGCAGCTGGAAGTGTAAGGTAGAGGGAAGGGGACAAATCAGGACTGGAAACACTGACTTGGGAGTTAAAGATGACACCAGAAACCTTTTTTTAAATGCAAATTTATTTTGTACTTAAACCTTCAATATTTCTCATTCATATACTTAAGATACAACTCATCACATTGTCAGTGTGTGTGTGTGTGTGTGTGTGTGTGTGTGTGTGTGTGTGTGAATGAACCTACGCATGCATGCATGGGACTAGGGATTGAACCCAGGGCCATTCTATCTCTGAGCTACACCCTCCGCCCCATTTTAGTTTTTATTTTGTAACAGGGACTCACTAAGTGGCTGAAACTGGCCTCCAAGCTGTGACAGTCCTGTCTCAGCTTCCCAAGTACTAGTATTAGAGGTGTGCACTACTGTGCCCGAGTCATTATCAGTTTCTACTTTGATGTCATTTGCTGACTTCAACCACTTAGTGAGTCCCTGTTACAAAATAAAAAATAAAATGGGGCTGAAGGTGTAGCTCAGAGGTAGAATGGTCCTGGGTTCAATCCCTAGTACCTGTCCTCCCAGCTTCTCAGGAGGCTGAGGTAAGAGTATCACCCCCACTCCATGGAAAGTCCATGAGTTTGAGACCAGCCCGGGCAGCATAGTGAGACCAAACAATATTTGCCATTTCATTTGTATGTGTGGTTCTTGGTCTTCTTTTCTTGGTATGATAAATTAGGATGTTTCCTAGGGACAAATGTAGTGTTTTTTGATAAAAGAGAATTTAAAGCAGTATTTAAAAAAAATGTAAACCCTAACATTTAGTAGAGTTTACGAGTCAGTGCCATTTTGGATTTTAGTTCCACAAGATTTATAGACTTTAGTCAAGAAAAGTACCTTTCCTTTCTTCCTGGAGTACAGATCTTTTTCTGTTTTAATCGTGGTTTCTTGTCAACTCCTCAGTTTCTGGGCCCTGCACAGTGTTTAGGCATTGCTTACAGGAGACAGCAGGGTCTTCCTTGCATTGTTCAGTGGGGTGATGCCGCCCCCACCCCAGGTGTTCCCAGAGTCCACCCTGACACATGTGAGGGGTCAGCTGTAACAGCAGCTACACTGAGAACAAGTCTACCCCAGCTAGACTTTTGAAGTTCATTACTCAGGGCTGTCTTTGAGGGAATGTCACAGGTAAAATTTTTAAATTCAAATAATACTTACAATGGTGCTACTTTGAGTTTTATTGGATCACTACGGTTTTCATTAGCTTAATGATTTTTTTTTTCTCTTAAGACCTGTTGGAAAAACTACAAAATCCTCCTGTTTTATTCTTTTTTGGGTGTGTTTTGGTGGTACTGGGGATTGAACCCAGGAGCATTTTACCACTGAGTTATACCACAGCCCTTTTCATTTTTTATTTTGAAACAGGCTCTCTCTAAGTTGCTAAGGTATTTGCTAAATTGCCGAGGCTGGCCTTGAACCTGTGATTCTCCTGTCTCAGTCTCCTAAGTACTGGGAATACAGGTGTGTGCCATTCTGACTGGCCTGTTTCACTTTTATATTCACTTTATTACCATCCTTCCAGTAACTTTAGAGACCAGCTAATCTATTACTTTCATTTTCATACACAAAAATTAATATAAAGCAAAATTAAGTAACTTAGTACTAACAACTGAAATCAGAGTCCTGGTGTCTTGAAACTCTGCCCTTTCTACTGCATTAATTTTTCCTCTCATTCCAAATCTTTATTCAACTGTGGAATTGTTTATATGTCTTGAAACAGGGAATTGAGCTGGGTATGGTGGTGCACGCCTATAATCTCAGTACTTGGGAGGCTGAGACAGGAGGATTGTAATTATTATTATTATCATTATTATTATTAATAATCAATTTATTTTTTCTTTGGTACTGGGGATAGAACCCAGAGGCATTCTACCTCCAAGCTACATCCTTAGCCCGATCTTATTTTTTATTTAGATAGAGGATCTCACTACCTTGCTGAGAGTCTCGCTAAATTGCCAAGGCTGCCTTAGAACTTGTGATCCTCCTCAGGCTCCTCAGGCTCCCAAGTACTGAGATTACAAGAGTACACCACCATGCCTGGCTTATTATTTTTAATTTTAATGATTTTTTAATATGGATTTTGTTTTTGGCACCCTTTATTTCTCTACAATGGTCCTACCACTAAAATAAAGGGTTGGAACAGAATCAAATCATCTGTGTTTAAATTCTAGTTAAAAAAAAAAAAAGACACTCATCAATGATTTTAAAACCGATACTTTTAAGCAGAAGATATTTCTGATCTGGCCAATTACACTGCAATTTGCTGTGATTTTATGTATGGGAAATGAATTTATGGAAATGATGAGTTGGTGTACAGAATGACGGCATGCATGTGAGCTGTAGGAGGTCTTGAAGGCAGTGGATTGTTCTCTGAAATTCACAGGCTGGTCAGTCTTTGCTGTGAAACTGGTGGGCTGTAAGTTGTCAGGGTGCGTGTGCTAAACATGATTCACTCAGCCCCACAGCTGCCGGGAACAAAAGGGATTTCCACTTACTTCTGTGCAGGGCACAGGAGTATCTCTTCCTGTTCCCTTCTTTCTCTTTGCCTCTTTCTCTCTGTGTCTCTATGTCTCCTCTTCTGTCTCACTCATATTCTCTGTATGATAATCTGATGTTACTAAAATACAAGCCATGGACAGTTTTTGTTTGGGAACTGGCAGTGGAAATAGCAGGTTATGGACAAGGGCTGAGACCATGAGGAGGCACTGTGTGGCATGTGCTGAAGGCTTGCCCTCCCCATTGCTTGGCTGCACTGGGCAGAAGGACGGTACGAGCAGGGGTGAACAGACATGGAAACTACTGCAGAGTGGGAACACAGGATGGGGTGATGGCCGAGAGAGGGGAGTCGGCTTTCACACTGTGGGCTGGCTTGGGGTGGTGGTGTCCCCGGAAGTGTCTTGTCATGGATGAAGTGTGGGACACAGCAGTACTGGGTGACTGCCTTCAGTTCATAGTCCATGCAGGTGAGTGCTCAAGGACCACTGTAGCAATGCGTAGTTTACGTTGGCATTGGAGTTGCCACTTAAAGGCATTTACAGTTGGAAATATCATTCAAGACCGTGCTCCCACCCTGTGGTCAGGGCACAGGATTCTGCAAGAGGAGGGTTATATGAAGAAAACTGCTATTGGAAGGTGGAAGCCGTGGGTCAGTTGCCAGGGTGACACACTTGACTGGGTAGCTAGCATTCCAACAGGCTCAAATCATAGTTAGCAGTAAAATGCGTTACCCTGTGCCCTTCTGTAGTGTGGGATTTTAAAAAGAAAGGGGAGAGGAAATGCTGACACATCACGTCCACAGAGGGCACAGACATCACCTCAGCAATTTGTGGGCCGTTTTGGTGGAGGACAATGACAAGGGATGTCTCATCAGATAATGTCCTGCTGCATCTGGATTTTCACTCTCTATGCCTTTTGTTGTTTGGGTACTCTGGAAATTATTCTTGATTCAGGTTTATTATTCACTTTTGAATTCCAGCTACTGCACCAATATCTTTCTCTGGTGTTAAAATGAGAGTGGCAGCTAGAGACTTTATTTTTACATTGGAGGAGGAAAGAGCAAGGCAGCATAATATGAATTAATGACGCCTCACATTTTCCTGTAACACAAGCTGGATTCATTATCCCCTGGGGGTCTACTTCAAATTCATGCCCAATAAACCCTTCTTGCTAGCTGTTGACATTCTAGCTTTTTAAAGCTTCTATATGGTGGATAAGTAGATAACAATAAATAATCAATATTTTTATCTTAAACTTTAGAAATACTTTTGATTGTTCTCATTAAAAATGGAAAAATGCAACAGAATTTCCTCTCTGTGATCAATAGTCAAAGTATTAATGCTATTTGTTTTAGGCAAGAACCATCCTGAGGCAATTGTATCTTCTCTTGTGGTTTGGAAAATGAAATCTCTAAGGAGAGACTTAGGATTACAAAAAATGACTGAGGCTGCAGAACAACTAACGGTTTTAATTCACCCAACAACACATCTTTCAGTTAGAAGACAGGTAGATTATCGTTGAGAGGACTAGTCAGAAATGGCAGTATCCACTTCAGTGATTACCTGTCTCTCATATTTCAAATTATACTGTCTCCTCTTCTGTTTCCCCTCTTAACTATCAGGGTTTTTATGTTTTATTTAGAGTCATCATATTAGTATGTATATATCACATAGAGAATGTGACACAGAAAAAAGACAGAGAGAGGCAAGGAGAGCCGGGCGTGGTAGCGCACGCTTGTAATCCCAGCATTTGGGAGGCTGAGACAGGAGGATCCGGGTTCGCGGCCAGCCTCAGCTACCTAGTGAGGCCCTCCAAAACTTAGTGAGACTCAGTTTCAAAATAAAGAATAAAAAATAGGGCTGGGGGTGTAGCTCGAAGGTAGAATGCCCCTGAGTTCAATCCCCAGTACCGCAAAAAAAAAAAAAAAAAAAAGAAAAGAAAGAGGCAAGGAGAGAGACTCGAGAGGGAGGGAGGGACAGAGGGAGGTAAGGAGAGCAAGAGCAAGAGAGAGCAAGAGAGAGCGATTCTTCATGTCCTAAACATAAATCAAAGTAGTATTGAATTTCTTTTCTCCTTGCCTATGTCTTTGATTTCTTTGGCATTAAAGCTGCACAATCTATAACTTACCCCATAAAAGCAGTCACAGAACCATATCCTAAGCCCAGTCACTATAGCATAGCTGTTGTGCACCACCCAGATCCCTCACGGGCCCTGGACTGGGGGTGTTCGTGGCTGATAATCTGCAGTTGGGTCCCTCCTTTTGGAGATTGTCCTTACCTTCAGCTGAAGAGAACTGCTTCACCCAGTCTGACCAGGGCAGTTTGCATTTGACGACTGGGGTGTTTGGGGATACAAAGGCCCTTGCCCCAATTCATGACAATAGATAGGACCTGAAGGGTCTGCTGAGGCTTCTGTTGTGACTGTACTACAGTCCTTTTCCCACTGCCACATCCTACTGTTATGACTGTACTACAGTCCTTTTCCCACTGCCTCATCCTAATTTGTGCACTCCCCTTCAGGCGTTGCGCCCAGGAGCCTTTACCAATATCATCTCAGAGTCTGGTTCCAGGGAAACCTGACCTGCAGCAGTCCCCATACTTGGATCATACTGTGCATGTGTGTAAAAGTATGTGATTAGGTATTGGTAGAGAACTCTGATGAGATACTGGCTGTAGAATTGTAATCAAGATCTATGATAATATAGCTCAGGCCCTTCCTGTAAAAAAAAAAAAATGGGGATAATAGTACTTAGTCGTTGATAGCAAAGTATTCAGTGCCTGGTACATAGGAAATTTTTATTACATTAAAGCCATTATTATAATTACCAGTAATTGCCTATAAATACTTCATAAACAGAGCTTTAGTTCTGACCAATCTATTACAACACATTTTAGTGTCATTTTATTACAATATTTAATTCAGTTGAGTATGGTGCTTAATAAAGAGTGCATCATCTGCAATTTTATGTAATTTTTCTATACTGTGAGTCCCCTGTAATAAAAGTATGTGGAGAAATTAGAGTGGGTTCCAAACAGAACTTAAGGTGATTAAAGGGATGAAAAGGAAGTCTTATACAAGTTAAAAAGCCTGGAATGGTTTAAGACGAGGAAACTGGCACAACTTGTCTTCTCTCTGAAAGTCAGCGGAGGCCTTTTGTGAGGAGCAGATAGAACATGCTTTTGTGTTCACAGAGGACAGAACAAGAGAAATGGGCACAAATTAAAGGAAGAAGATACTTGGGTTTGTATCAAGGAAAGTCCTCTGCTCTTAACAATCAGACGCTGGGAGTAACTTGTAGAATATACACTTCTAAAAACTTTTATTGCATTTTTCAATACTGGCGATTGAACCCAGGGGCATTCTACCTCTGATTTACATCCCCAGCCCTATTTCTTATTTTTTAAATTTTAAAGCAGGGTCTTGCTAAGTTGCTGAGGGTCTCGCTAAGTTGCTGAGGCTGACCTCGAACCTGTGATCTCTTGCTCAGCCTCCCAAGTACTGGGATTACAGGTGTGCACCACCACAACTGGCTCTAAAAATCTTTTTAAAAACCCAACAAGACAATTTTCAGTCTTGAGTGACTGAGATGCTTTCCGAGAATCTTAAGGAGAACTCTGAGCTCTGTGATTTTGCAATTTCAGGACTGATGCTTCTAGAAACTCAAACACATGTGTTTGTTTTGCATATGGGATAAAATAACTATTATTATTCACATTCATTTTTTCTTTAACTAAATGCCTTATAGTCTCTTTGTGTCTAAATATACCTTGTAGTGCTTTTCTGAAAATCTAACAAGGCCTTTTTCACTGAATAGATGTCTTTAAGTGCATTTTAAAAACTGCTAGATCTTATTGTAGTTTTTAATTTTGCTATTTGCCATCTCTTTGCAGTCTACATAAAAATAAACAGAGCCTATCATTCTGAACCATTTATTTGTATCCAGTGTGAGCTCTTCCCAGCTTAGATCTTGTGTGATGATGTTGCTAAATACTGATGCATATTATTCTGAAGGGCTTTGAACAACAGCAGAAGTCTGGAACTTTGGAGAACAAATTATTTTTCAATCAATTAATTGCTTAGAGGTAAGATTAAAGAATGGATAGGGAACTAGTTTTTTAGACTAAATGCTCTTTTAAGATCATAGTGTCAGGAGAAAGAGGAAGCCACTAAGAAGTTTCTAAATTACTAGTAGGTATATTGGATTTTGCATCTTTTCCTTGGCATGTCTCCTTACATGGTAACCAGCAGAGACAGTCTGATGTAGATGGAAGAGCATGGGGCTGGAAGCCAATGCCTGGCTCCTGTCCTGCTGCAGTCAGGGATGAGCCATCCTTCCTTCATAAAACCATGTCTCTACAGGTCTCCTTGGTTTTCCAGTTCCTGCATCCTAGCGTAGATGCTTATCACAGAACAGTGGACTTCTTTCAAAGAAACCTAGCCGACCTGAGCCCTCACCCCGACCAGTACAGCCTCAGGACGCCAAAGCAGCCCTGCTGTCTTTCTCTTAACAATACAGGTCTTAAGATTTCATTTGATTAAATGGGTCCACTGCTAGAAAAATGTTTCAAAGATACTCATACTGATTACCATGCTTTCAACATCCTCCCCAAAATACTGCATCGAGATACCTAATTTTATTCTTTGTTACTACTAAGCTAAATTTCTCCAAGTGCCTCTCTATCCTATGGGAGTAAAAACACAGTATAGTCTTTTTAAGGACTCATTCCTAATTATTTGTTTTATCTAACATATCAGTGTTAGATTATCTTGATCTGGGTATTTAATACAGTACTGGACACTGCATGCGATCACAAATACCCAATTCATTTGAGTTTCATCTCTGGAATTTTGTTCAGCATTGGTTTTGCCCTTATTCTAAGCTACCTAAACCATTCTCTTTCTTTTGAGCACATCTCAAAGCACATGCTTTTTCTCTGTGATGCCTTCCTTGCTTATTCTAGCCCATGCTGTTCTGTCCCATCTCTGGAATTGTCTGCCGAGGTAGGCATTTGTCGTGGCCTGCCTTGCCCTTAGACAGTTGACAGTGGTGTTGTGCAGACTGTGGAAGCACCAAGTGTTATGATCACACCTGAGCCATCAGAGAGCACTGCGGCAGTCCTGGTGACACCTGCCCTCGCTCACGAAATACATCCCAAGGGCACATTGTCAGCATAAGGTATGCATTGAGACAGGAAGATAAAACACATTTGGGGAATAAATTTCAACAACCTGGATGGAAACAAAGTGACCTGTACCTTGTATCTCCTTAAGTAGCAACATATTGGAAGGCGTATGACCTTCCACTTGCTTATGACCAGGTAATACCAGCTTAAGTCCAATTCTGCCCCTCCCTCTGGGCCCTTCAGCAAGCCATTTATCCTTTATGATCTTTCTAATGACAGTGATAACACTGCTATTCTTTGTTCTTTTCAGCTCACAAGGAACTTTGGCATGTTGTTTAATTTCAGCCTCACAATGGTCTACGAGGTACTAGAGCAAACTAGGCTGGGGGTATAGCTGAGAGGTAGAATGCCCCTAGATGATCAGGCTGCACCCTAGATGTCCTGAATCAGAATGTCATTTTTAATAAGATGCACAGGAATTCACGTATACTTTTAAAATTGGAGAAGTGCTATAATCTAAGGACAGTTTAAGCCTCTGAGGTACAAACATGAAAGGTTTCCTTTTTCTTTTTACTCCTATCACTGCCTTCAAATCTCTTCTGTCAAATCATCTTTCCTTTGAGTAGGTCTTTAGCTGTTCTGATAGCTTTTCACTCACATTCAGGTTTTAAAGTTTAAATACGATCTAGTCCGTTTTGAAACATCAAACTCATATGGAAATCTAAGCTTTCCTTTCCCCCAGCCCAGCTGGTGTGCTCCAGCCATTCTTTTTGCCTCTTCATCAGCTCAATCTTAAACCAAATGTACCACTTCCAAGCCCTGACCTAAATAGTATAATCATGATGTTGCTCATTTTTTCAGAATAAGGATTTCATTGGGCTCACTCAGACTTCAATGAAACTCAGAAGTGAGAACCCAGCACATATACCCAACTTAAAACAAGGAAGGATCTCAGGGGTAATGTACGGTCATCTTTGCCGTAAATCAAAGTGGATGAAGTATGAGACTGTACTTCACTACAAATAAATGTTTCAGGAGCTCTTGTTCTTGATTTTTATTTGAATTTCTCAATCTTCTTTGGCTAGGAAAACAAGAGTTAGATTTATTCCCTGGGAGTCAATGGTGCCCTTGACTGTTCAAGATGGGACTTCATCCAAGCCCACAGGGTCCTGTTCCTTAGTACTCCTGGGGGTGTATCTGCCAGTCCCTGCTGTATGTGGTATCAGACATCTAACTAGCTATCCAACAAAATGAAAGTTTCACTTTAGCTTTCCTGTGGTCTCTTACACACGTCTTGCTTATTTAACGTGATAAGAAAAGGCAGCTTTTGTCTTTATTTCGGGTTAGCCACTTTCATGAATATTCATCAGCAAGTTCTCCTTCCAGCTACTATGTTGTAATTTGTTATTTCGAAATGAAATCTGAAGTGAAAAATAACCCCCAGTTCTCACTTTAATATATTTGGATTGTTAATCTTTATTTTGTAGATCCTGAGCCAGACAAGGCCGTTTTCCCAGGCTGTATCATTTTGAGAAGGCACAGGCTGTGAGTGTGTGTGTGAGTGTGTGTGTGTGTGTGTGTGTGTGTGTGTGTGTGAGTGTATGTGTGTGTGTGTGTGTGTGTGTGTTACAATTTGCAGTGCCAGGAGTAGAAGGGAGCAGGAGTAGAAGGAATATTTCCAAAGCAAGGACAGTACGCTGGGCACTATTTTTTGGGGGGAACGGGGTACTAGGGATTGAACCCAGGAGCATTCTATTGCCAAGCAACTCTCCCAGCCCTATTTTTTATTGTATTTATGTATTTTTATTGTGGTACTGGAGATGAAACTCAGGGGCATTCTACCTCCAAGTTATACCCCCAGCCCTATTTTATTCTTTTATTTTGAAACAGGATCTCATTAAGTTGCCAAGGCTGGCCCTGAACCTGCGATACTCCTATCTTAGCCTCCCAAGTACTGGAATTACAAGTGTGTACCACCACACCCAGCTTATTTTTTATTTTGAAACAGAATCTCACTAATTTACAGAGGGCCTCATTAAGTTGCTGAGGCTGGCCAGAACCTGCAATACTCCCTCAGCCTCCCAAGGACCAGGATTACAAACGTGCACCACCACCACACCCAGCTTGTATTTTGAAACAGGATCTCACTAAATTGTTGAGGGTCTTGCTAAATTGCTGAGGCTAACCTCAAACCTGTGGTCCTCCTGTCTCAGCCTTCCAAGTACCAGGATTACAAGCGTGCGCCACCATGCCCAGCTGCTGGGCACTACTTCTACTGTCTCAACTTATCTTCACCATAGCGCTGTGAGGCAAGTGTGATTATGTCCATCTTACAAGCTGTGGACCAAAGCTTGGGGAAAGTTAGCAATTTGCTCTGATTCACAAGCTAGTAAAATGAAGGAAGGGGAGCAGATGATGAGAAATGTCATTGGAAAGTGCATGTTCCACCATGCTCCTCTGTTGTTTTATGGAAATTGATAATGGGCAATTTGGAAACAATTATCTTTATAGAGTTGATATGTTTTATTTTTTAAATTTTATTATATTAAGTTGTTAAGAAAAATGTTACCAAACCTTAAGCCTGACACTCTGGCTTTGCTTAGACCTGAGGCTCAGCACTAGTACTTACATGCCAGGGGGCAGACTCAGTATCTCTATGAATTGCCCTTTCAGTTAGGGTTTTTTGGACTGTATAATATTACCCAAACTTTACCATAATCTGCCTATAAAGAGTGTTTTGTCACTTTCAAAAAAGCTCCTTTTCCCCCCAGAAATGCATTTCTCCTCTTGTCCTCTGGAAAGCAAAACAGATGCAGGTCTGAAGGGACCCTGTGGGTTCACCGCCACACAATTAGCAGTTTCTGGGCTTCAGGACCAAGGATGCTTCCAGAATGTCAGCAGGAACCTCACACTCTAATACCTGTTTTTCTAAACTTGATAGGCAGCCAATCTCTTTGTATTGTTGAGTCTGCTTCTTGTTTGTTGCATAAAATTCTTTTTGTAGCTGTGCATGATGGCACATCCGTGTAATCCCAGTACTCGGGAGGCTGAAAGAGGAGGACTGCAGGTTCGAGGACAGCTTGGGCAACTTAATGAGACCCTCAGCAACTTAGCTAGATCCTGTTTCAAAATAAAAAAGTAAATAAGGACTGTAGATGTAGCTTGGAGGTACAGTGCCCCTGGGTTAAATTCCCAATTACCCCCACCCCCAAATATTCCCTTTGTGCTTCTCCTTAGTTAGCTTGATGACTGTAGACAGACAAGCCTTGGGTACTTTTCTGCCTTGGATAAGGGTGGCATTGTCCTGAAGTAAAACCAACCAGAAGTAAGTCTTTACCAGCCCCTTAATTTTTTTTACTGAAATTTTAAATACCATTTGCCTTTTGATACAAAGCAAAGGCGCTCTTCTAGAACCCAGCAACACTCATAGTTATCTTTTATTTTCAGGCATGATGTAATTAGACTTCCTCTGCAATTTACCAAGTGATGTAGGATATGTGATTAAAAAAAGAAAAAAAAAAAGCTAAGGACAAGAATATTTTTAAGCAGTATTGATTTCCCCCTGAGTATTAATGTAATACATGCTCATTGCAAGTAATTTAAAAAATGAAGAAAAATGTAATGAGAATAAAAATAATAGGCAAATGATTGGTAGCTTTGATGTTTATTTCTCGTTACAATGACACACATATGTAGATATACACATGTATTTGTCTTTTTGTAAAATTTAGATGACATTAATCCTTGGAGTATTAATACCAAGCATGTTTCTCCCTTTTAATTATTTCATTTTCAAAATGGAATATTATATATGTATACAAGAGAGAAAGAATAACCCTGCACTCGGGAACATTTGTTATGGAGAAAGATTGCCTAGATTCTGATCTTGGATTTGCCATTTGCTAGCCTTGAACACTGGGCACATTACTTAATCTTTCTGTGCCTAAATTTCCCATGTACAAAATGGGATAAAATAGTATACCACTCACTATTGTTAATATTAAGTAGTAAAGTATTAGCCATTATTTTTTAAAAATTTTTATTTATTCATTGCATTGCCTTGTCTGGCTACTTGGGACTTTGTCTTTGGAATTCTGAAATTTCACTGTATTATATATCTACGTGTGTGTTTGTGTGTGTGTGTGTGTGTGTGTGTGTGTGTGTGTGTGTGTGTGTGTATTTTTTCCTGCTTTCTAAATCTGGGAATTTGTGTATTTCTTCCCTTATAAAAAGCTCTTAGATATTATTTCTTCACATATTCTTTTTCCCTTACCTTCACTATTATGTTTTTCTAGAGTTCTGATTATATATTAGTCCTTTATTTTTATCATTCATGCCTCTTAACCTTTTTGTTTTTGTTTTTTTTTTAATATTTTTTCCTTTCGTTGGCACTGGGGATGGAACCCAGAGCATTCTACTTCCAAGCTACACTCCCAGCCTGATTTTCTTTCTTATTTGGAAACAGGATCTCATTAGATTGCTGACAGCCTCACTAAGTTGCAGAGGCTGGCTTTGAACCTGTGATCCTCTTTTCTCAGCCTCCAAAGTACTGGGATTACAAGCATGCAGCACAACACCTGGCTTATATTTTTCTTTTTTGGGGGGTGGGGGTGCTCTTTTGTAGTCTGGTAATTTCCTTAACTTTGGATTCTAGGTTCCTAATTTATTATTTTTTTACCTGTGTCTTATTAGTTATTTGACCTGTCTGATAATTTCTTTTCATTTAAATCATATTTTAGTTTTCAGGAAGTTCTGTTTGGTTCTTTTTAAATCTTCATTTTTTCATAATCGTATATTCTTGGCTTATGTATTCAACTGCTTTGGTAATCTTTTTTAATAGAAAAAAGTTATATTTGATTCCAGTAATTCCAATGTATGAAGTCTTGGCAGGTCTGTGTAATATGCTCTGCTGACTCACTCATGGTGTCTTGCTTTTTCATGTAATTAAAACAAACAAACAAACAAACTTAAACTATGAAATAGCATCATTGGGATTTTATCTGTGGGAATTCTATAAGGTCTGATTGGAAGGCTTGTTCCTCCATGGAGGATTTAGGTCTGTTTCTAAGGAAAAGAGTTTGCTTTAAATTGATTTATTGACTTTGGATTTGGGGCTGGGGGTGGGGAGCTGGAGAGGAAGACGAGTTCATGTCAAGAGTGCAAATTTGGATCTAAAACCCAAAAGAAGGGCATGACTTCTGATTATAGATTATCAAAAAGACTTTTTATATTTCACTCAATATCAAATTCAGGATGATTAGTTGTTTTTCCCTCCATTTGTAGGAGGGGAAATTTCTTTCTGTTTCACCTATAGCCCTTGAAGAGCTAGGCTTCATGAAGTTGCCCCTTTCCTGATGTGGTCCTAAAACCTTTTTCTCAATACCTCTTTCCCTGCCACATCTTCCCAGAGGCTGTTAAACCCAAAAACCCTAGGTTATTATCAATGGAGGGGGGTAGTACTGATTTTAGTTCTGTCTTAACCTTTTTTGGATAAATGGTTTCCCTTTACCAATTATCCTCTGACATTTCATATTAAATTACTTATAGCTCAGCAGTTTTCTTATAAGTAGGTTTTCTATACTTTGTCCAGAACGTTTAGGCATTTAATTGGGTTTCACAATTTGTAGTCTATTGAGCCGGGCTGGGTAGTGCATGCTTGTAATCCCAGCATTTGGGAGGCTGAGACCAGCGGATCCAGGTTTGTGGACAGCCTCAGCTACCTAGTGAGGCATTCCGAAACTTAGTGAGACCCTGTTTCAAAATAAAGAATAAAAAATAGGGCTGGGGGTATAGCTCAGAGGTAGAATGCCCCTGGATTCAATCCCCAGTACTGCGGGGGGAAAAAAAGAATTTGTAGTCTATTATCTTACTAGAAAGAGAAATTCTGAACATTTAGGATGCTACCAGTTTTCAACAAGATTGGAAACAGTTTTGCTCTGATGTTGATAAGTAATGAGAAGAGATGTCATGCTGGCCCTGGGGTGCACTGAAGGCCATTAGTATTCCCATCCATCCAAGGTTTTTCTAACTTATTAAGTCTCCAGAAATAGGTAGGGATAAGGCCTTAATAATATTGTGAGACTCCTAGGATTGCTTTACTTTCTGAAATATCTCCATTTTCTTAATTTGGTCTTTTCCATTTTAACTGGCATTATCTACTCTCAATTTAATAATTTCCCAGAGGAAATTCAGTGTTCTCCTTGAGGATATTTAAACTGAGGTTCATTGACACTCATCTCTGGCATCTTTTAATTATTGTTTTCATATGTCTTTCTGTTCACAAGACTATAAGCCAGGTTCCCAAGTGTAAAAGTGATACAACCATTTGCTATTTGTTTTGTTTGCTAAGTGTATTTGTTGTTGTTGCTGTTTTGTCTTGGATAAAAACACCCTGATGTACAAATTTTGATTGCGAATACAATATGCAGACATGCTCCATTCACTTCCTGTAAGTCTTATGGTATTAATGGTCTGTTTTCAATGCCACTTACAGTGCTAGTGAGAAAGTCCACAAACTTTCACCTATGAGATTCTCTGGCTATGCTGTTTTGCTCAAAAGTAGCTTTGATGAAACTACTGAAACTACTGGTGTTTAGGACAAAACATAGAAAGAAGTTAGGATGGATTCTCACTAGTTTCCCAATACTGGCCTTGCCTAATATTCATTTTCAGCTGAGCATTAATAAGAGAGATATAGGACAGGAAAATAAGGCAGGCAATCCCAGCATGGTTTACACAAATTCCTCAGTAGACTGAGCTGCCAGAGGTTTTAAAGTGCCAGGAGAACAGGTATCTCATCTCTCCAGTGTAGCTGCTTGCAGTCACATGTCTAAAGTACCAGCCCACATTCCTCCTGCATGTGACAAAACCAGCCTTGACTAACTTGTTTATTAGGAGTCCACAAGGAGAGCCCAGAGCTGTGGAACTGACTGGAATATGAGCAGGGACCAGCAAGATGGAAGCAGGGACAGCCAGTATTGTCTTGCAGCAGGGACAATCTGGTCAGGGGAACTGGGATCAAATGGATGAGCCCCAGCCTTTTCAGTCTCTTAGGCACTCTGCTCTACATTTGAATCCCAGGCAGCTATTTGTTTGGTCAAGCCATTTGTTTGGTCAAGCTATTTGTTTGGTCATATGGCTGCCCTTTGGATGGAAAAGGTCAGAGAAATGGATTCAGAGCCCCTTCAGATTAAGTTGAAGTAACTTCCAGAAAGAAATTTGTGCTGTGTTTAGAAGCAAGACATAGTTTTTAAGCTACCACATGGACAGACATCTACCTCAGGCTAACTGCTTTGAGTGCTGGAACATTTGAGGCAATATCAGTTTAATATCAAAATTAGACTAGCTGTTTATCATGCACCAGGTTATGCAATGCAGTCATATCTAAATGTCCCTGAGCTTTGCTAGTAATTTCAGGTGTGTTTTCTCCTCTTATTTTTTTTTAAATGAAATGAACTTTATTTTTTATTTTTTTTTTTTAGCATGGATTTTTATACATTTCTTGGGTACAACAGGGTTAATCACACATTTTTGTTGGGTACAAGCTAGTACAGGTAAAGACATCCATGCACATATTTCTCATTAACCCTTCCCCAATTCCCACCCACCCTCCCCCTATCTCCTGGTCAGTTTAGTGATTGACTTTGATGTGATCTTGTAAGTA
>PVLC010008684.1:0-57161 GCA_004027655.1 Graphiurus murinus | reverse complement strand
TTTTTTTTTTTTATAATTTACAAAGTTCAGTTTAGCATTTCCTTCTGTTGTCATAGACCCATTTGCATTCTTCTGCCAGCATGATGCTATCTTCAGACTAAATGGTGTATGCGTGTTTACATACAGTAAAATTTATTCACTTGGGCTATGTGGGGGAATCCCCTAGCTTTTCCAGAAATTTGGTTATAGACGTGTTCTCTAATGTGGAATCCTGTCAGATATGGTTTTAGTATAAACAGCATGGTTAGGCTTAATTAATTACAGCAACCTTCAACTTTTGCACTGAAGTTAAAGGGTTTAAGAGTAGCTTGTTTAATAATTATGTGAATCGAATATCTCAACATTTACATTAAGGGTTAATTCATGAAACATTATAATAGCTGGTCATATCTTCCTGGTAAATCTAATAAAAGTTCCAAGAATCCCCAATTCTAAGTGGAGTTCAAGTCACTGAGGTCCTTCTTGTGCCTGCAGCCCAGAGTCTGTGCGCCCCCACCCCCGCCCCATCACAGCGCAATCAGGCTGCAGCTGGATAGAGGCCTCAGCGCACATGTGAATCAAACCTCCAGTCTGCTCATGATTTTACAAGTCCCAGTAACCATGGGCTCAGGCCACAGCGGCATCTCATCTTGCTGTGTGGCAAGGACTTAGCTGGATGTGAGTGTGTATGTTGTTGCTTTGTTTCTTATTTTAAGAATTATTGTGGATCTAAAAATAGAAGTATTTCTTTAAAAATAGTTTTCTAAAAAACACTGGCCAGAACCCCCATACTCTGAGCTGATACTGTGTTGGCTGTCTCTGTTCCGTTCCGTTCCATTCCGTTCCGTTCCGTTCCATTCCGTTCCGTTCCGTTCCGTTCCCTCCCTTTCCCTTCTCTCTCCTTCTCCTTTTTTTTTTTTTTTTTTACACACACTGGCTCTACCACTGAATTACATGTATCCCAGCCCCTGTTCAATTTTCAAAGATGAAAAAGGCCCCCAGCAGCCACTCATAAGCTAGAGTATATATAATTGTAGTTACTTAGCAGCAGCATACCATGTACCATTATTTCTAGTTCTGAAAAGGAGCTTAGAGAAATCACTGTGCATTTTAGAAGGCTTTAGAGAAGTCTCTTTCTAGTGTTGTATTAAGTCATTGAACCAGTCTGCTGTAATGAGGATAAAAATACTGCTTAGCCCATAGGATGAGTGTGAAGAGGAAGCAAGGCCCTGTGTGTGTTCATAAGTATAAAGAGTCCAGCTACAGGTCTCCTGAATTCCCACTGCAGTTGCCACCAGCTGGGAACAGAGGCGAAATCAACTTACCAACTGCAAGAATAATTTCAGTTTAGGTTGAACCTATGTCTCTTGTGGTTGAGAGCCACCATTGAAGGTGCTACGTGTAACAACTGTGAAGTCTGAACTAGCTGTCAAGGGAGCTGGTCTCATTAGACAAACAGTTACGGTGCAGATGTGGCAATATCACCTAAACTCTATGCTAAACCATAGGTCTGGTCACAACTGTGGGAACAGTGAAATAGAACAGGGTTCCCCAATTTGTTCTACATTGGGTTCACTTGAGCCCTGCAGCCACCTTAACACCTAAATGGCTCCCTGAGCCCAGCCCAGGTGAGCAACATCAATTGTGCTCATGTGGGTCTCTTCCTCAACATCAGTTGTGCTCATGTGGGTCTCTACATAGCTTCTGCCCTAGGACAGTCCCACAGAGGACTGTTGCCAAGTTTCTGCTGCAACTTTTTTTAGCATGAAAATTTCTTGATGCTTTTTGAAATACCCATACTATTGGACTCAATCTCACCCCATGGGAATTTATTTCTCGGGCTCACTCTAAGCTAGGTAGATAGTCCTGTTGGGTGCTCTCAATTTGCTTGCCATTAATTTTATGGACTGGTTTCTCATTCCTGGTCTTACATCCTATTTAAAAACAACAACAACAACAACAGCAACAACAAAGCGGGCATGGTAGCACACACTTGTAATCCCAGTACTTGGGAGGCTGAGATAGAAGGGTCCCAGGTTCAAAGCCAGCCTCAGCAACCTAGTAAGGCCTCTGCAACTTAGCGAGACCCGGTTTCAAAGATAAAATGAAATGGGGCTGGGGTATAACTCAGAGGTAGAACACCCCTGAGCTCAATCCCCAGCACCCCCCCCCAAAACATAACAATAACAACAACAACAATAACAATAACAACAACAACAGTTCTTGGCTCAAAAGGGCAATTCTAATTCATACATACTTTTGTAAAAAACAGAATGAATCCAACAGTGTTCAGTTATGTATGCCTAAAGTAAAATTAAAATGTGAAGCATCTACTGGGGCCACATATCTAATGCTGAGGAATGAGACCAGAGACGAAGTGCTAAAGCAAAAACGAGAGATGTGACCTGACCTGGTGTTATGTCAAAAATAGAGTTAGAAGACTCTTTTAGAAGGAAAAGAATAGAAGAATAATGAAGGAAACAAAAAGAAAAGCAAGAAAAGAAGAGGAGTGGGGGAGAAAAGAAGAGGAGAGGCAAAAACTAGGGGTGGATGGAGGGTGCTGACTCAGCCTGGGCACTGGGGGGAGATTTGCAAGCTGATTTTTTCCTTTTTTACTTATTTGTGTCCCTGCTTGTCAGAATTTTCCAACATTAGTTTATGCCAATGGGGCTACAGGGGTAGAGTGAAACTCAGAGTTAACTGGAGTTCAAGCACCATTGCCTGACTATAATGGGCACTTAATAAACATCTATTGAGTTTTTTTTTTTTTTTTTAGTTATCCAAGCTGACAGAGCTAGGTAATGGCAGTATTGGCTACTTAATAGACCTGTGACCATGTGACCATGAGCACTTGACTCAGCCTCTGTTTTCTCCTGATGAGATGAGTACCTCATCATTTTAGGGAGAAATGAGACAGTATACCAAATGCCTTTAGCAGAGTCCCTGGCACATAGCAAGCTCTCAATAAATGTTAATTATTATCATCATTTTATTATTATTACCAACAATAATAATGATGCAATTATTAATGTAATAATGTTAGCATCAACTGAGTAGTGTAAACTAAAAAATAGAAGCAACCACTCACTGAATCCTCAACTCACATCTGTCCTGGTAATTAGTAAATATTGTAGTTGTAAAAATTACACAATTCTTTCTATCTATCTATCTATCTATCTATCTATCTATCTATCTATCTATCTATCTATCTTTGGTGCTGGGGATTGAACCAAGATGCATTCTACCTTTAAGCTACATCCTCAGCCCTTTTATTCGTTATTTTGAAACGGGGTCTCGGTAAGTTGCTGAGGCTGGTCTGGAACCTGCAATCCTGTCTTAGCCTCCCAAGTACTAGGATTACAGGAGTGTACCACCATGCGAAGCAAGATTACACAATTTAGTTAAGATAGGAGTTTGCAGACTATATGGCAAAATCTTCCCTCCCAACAAATTCTATACAGTCACTTGTCATTATACTAAGCAAGATTAGCCAGTCCCAAAAAACAAATAGATGTATGTTTTCTCTTATATGTGGAAGCTAGAGAGAGATTTGAAAGTAAGGGTAACCTCGGATAGAAGAGCAGAGACTCCAATGGAGTGATTGAGGGGGTTTAGGGGAGAGAGGAGGAGGAGGAATAAAGACATAAAGAATGTAACAGTTGAAATAATGCTATATAGCTGGGCGTAGTGGCACATGCTTGTAATCCCAGCATTTGGGAGGCTGAGACCGGAGGATCCGGGTTCACGGCCAGCCTCAGCTACCTAGTGAGGCACTCCACAACTTAGTGAGACCCTGTTTAAAAATGAAGAATAAAAAATAGGGCTGGGGGTATAGCTCGGAGGTAGAATGCCCCTGAGTTCAATCCCCAGTACCGAAAAAAAAAAAAAATTTTTAAAAAGCTATATATGAAAATAAAATTACCGATTCCAATCTCAAAGACACGTACAGGGAGGGGGTGGGACTCAAAGGAAAGTGCTCCAAGAGTTGTGTGCATGTATGTTTCTATCATTCTGTACACTCTATACCCCAATATGATTATAATCCACCAAATAAAAAAATAAAATAGCTCAAATCAGATCTGTCCAACCTCTGTACCCTGGGTCACCTTGAGCAGACCCCAAGTGGAAGCCAGTGTCCAAGGACCCTGTGATGGATGCACCCACATGGGCACAGGTGCAGCAAGTGAGGGGGGTCTCGGGACCATGTTGCCCTGGGGGAGGTGGGCTGCATGACCTTCGCCCTTCCCAGGACTCCCACCCCCGAGCCTGTGAAGCTCCGTCAGTTTGTACCTGGGGAAAAGTAGACTATGGAAGTCTGGCCACCACTAAACATTCTCTTCCTTTCTGGACTTAAACTTGATTGCTGCAAGTTTTCTGTTACACCCACACAACCTATTTAGAATCCTGTCTGTTCTTGGTGAAATCCTTACGACATGAAACAGGAGTGTCAAGAAAAAAAGGCCAGACATGAAGCTAATCAGAAAAAGGTGAGGAGGAATATTACAGATGTTATTTATTACCTACAAGGGAAAAATCAAAATGCTCATAATTTTTATATATGCACTCCGCATGACATATTTCAAATGAATCTAAGTTTATGATTTTCAGTTTACAAAGTCAGTTTCTCTGACACCTACTCACTCAGTCCATATTTGATATTTTAAAAATGTCCTAGTGAAAAAAGAGCTTTGATGTGGTTTGCTCAGCCTAGACAGAGTTCAAATGTTAATCATCATTGAATTGCGCATAATAAGTATGCAGAGAATGCCTGTTTTATAGGGAACTTCAGCAGTTGGTTAATGTCTGACATTAGCCAGGAGTGTTAACTGAGCAAGGTGAACCCCCAAACAGAATAGCCACTCACTGAATTTTCAACTCATGGCCGTCCTGGTAAATTAAGCCATATGTATCTGAAAAGGACTGATGACACAGTTTCTTATGCTTTGGTTTAAGTTGAATAATGAATAAATACCATATTATTAATTCATCTATTAAACAAATATCTATTTTGTTGATCACAAATATATGTGGGTTTTTTTTTAAAACTGGGGATAGAACCCAAGGGCATTCTACCTCCGAGTTATACCCCCAGCCCTTTAAATCTTTAACTTTGAAAGAGAGTCTTGCTAATTTGCTAAGACTGGCCTTGAACCTGTGATCCTCCTGTCTCAGCCTCTCAAATACTGGGATTACAGGTGTATACTACCGTGCCTTGCATGAATACATGTTAAATATTATATTCTCAGAGTCCAGCATGTAATAAAACAATAATTTTGTTAAAACTTCATACACTCTAAAATAGCAGAATAAACACTTATTGCCTAAATGAATAAATGCACAAAACACTAGGAGATTTCAAATCCCCTGGGAGGACCTTGAATGTTGAATATGACAGGTTAAAAAATAAAAAAGCCTGACAAGGGTGATCCAGGCAGAGGGACCATTTCTCCTGTTAGAATGCTCTTCTCCCATGGGATCCCCTTCCATCTCTAAGGGAGAAGATGCAGGGAGAGCCTTCCACTGTGCCCGACACAGACAAGATGTTCCCTCGGGCTGGGTTGTTGATTCTCCTTGACATTCTTTTCAGCCTCCTTTGCTTTTCTTCTTTGTCCATCTCTTAACTGTTTTCATTCCCCAAGGTTCTGCCTGGACATTCCCCTGGGTATTCTAGGCTCCAACATCTTATCTCTTATCCAGATTCTTCTGCCTGCCAAACCCTCAGTGTCTCTAGTCCAGGCAAACCTACCTGGGAACCAAGTGGCCAGCGTCCAGCCTCCTTGCTTTATTCACACATTGTTCCTTAATCATACTCCAAACCTGCATTTGTAAGGAGGGAATGTGCCATCCATCTTTTTTTTTTTTTTTTTCCTGGCCTTGGCCATGAAAACAGGTTCAACCTCTTTAGTCTGTCTGTCTCTTTCTCCCACGATGGTGGTTTATGTACTTTCTCTGGCTCCCTCACATTTGGGGGTTGGGGGCATTGGGGATTGAACCCAGAGGTATTCTACCTCTGAGCTATACACCCTTAGCCCAATTTAATTTTTTTATTTTGAAACAGGGTCTTGCTAAGATGTAGAGGCTGGTCTTGAACCCGAGATCCTCCTGTCTCAGCCTCACAAGTACTGGGATGACAGGCGTGCGCCACCATGCCTGGCGCTCCCTCATCTTTATGTTGCCCTTGTGAGCCACCCTGCCTTTGTTCAGCTCTATGGCCAGGGTGAAGCAGAGAGCAAGAAGTCAGGGAAATACAGCCCATAGATAGCTTCCATAGATGACTCCTCTCCAATGTCCACTATGCATTGCCAAGTCCTAAACTCTCAAACTGGATCCCTTCTGCTGTAGTTCAAGTGGGGGAAACATGTGGACTGGGACGTGGGATGAGAAAGGGGTAGAGGATGGAATGCTGAAGAGAACCAACACTGAAAGACAAAGAGGGGAAGGGTCCCCAAAAAGACTGAGAAGGAGGACTTAGACTGCAAGAGTGCTACAGAAGCCACATATTCCATGGAGAACATAGTCAACAGAAAGAAAGGAAAAGTCTGAGAAAGCGTGGAATGAGGACGCTAGGCTTGGCCAACAGGGTGACCTGGAGACGCCCTGTGCTGGGCCTTTACCATACAGTGCCCGTATAAGCAAGAACTCGGGTCCAGTGAGCTTCCAACAACAAAGACGGGACAGACAGAAAGAAGAGCGTGATGTTCTCCAATCATCTCCCAATTAAAGTGATAACAGATGGCCAGTACTGCCCAGTGATCATGTGCCAGTGCCCTCTCCATCCTGGTCCTGCTTCACAACAGGCTAATCTAATACAGGATGATAGCTACCCATCAAATTCATATTTTTAGTCTGTCTCTCTCTAAATACACGTTTTTGAAGTAATTGGTAGAGTCTGTCAACAAATGGCTATAAATAGGCATTGTGTGTATAAAAAAAAAGGGAAACTAACCAAAAATATTCATCTTCAGCCTGTGATTAAGATGATGAGCATGAAGCAGACGGAGTCATTTGTTCTCTGGCTCGGGATGAAAGAAGAAAGACTCCCCTGCCCCCAACATGGCATTTAGTGAAATCCCAACCACAAAATCTCGCGATCCAAAATGCCTTGCTGAAGGCCGAGCTCTTCCTGTGCTGTACAGTTCATATTCCAGCATGCGGGAAAGACATGTCTAGGCTCTGAGCACATTTTTGGATGAGGATGAAATAATACTAACTTAATACTTAATTTGGAAAGTGGGCCTTGCCCGTGGTTCAGCCCATGATGGCTGTCAGGCTGGCCTGGCCTGTGCCGTGTGGTGATACCATTCATCTTAGCCCAGGAGCCCACACTGGAGGATCAGCAGTGACAATTACAGTTGCAGGAAACTGAAGCTGGCTGGCATTCTTCCAAGGATAGCCCCTGGGCAGTATTCCTGTCCATAGCTCCAAACCCCAGATGTGCGTGTACCCTGTAATCACTGCCATGAGGCCACTAGGTTCTGCATGCCAAAGGTATAAAAGCAAACATTCAAGACAATTATTCCTAGTCTACCCTAGTTCTTTATAGCAGCCCAGTTCAAACTAAGGATGCCTTATATGTTGAAAAGCTATCAAGGGAGCCAGGCATGGGGGTGTACACCTGTAACCCCAGTACTTGGGCAGCTGAGGCAGGAGGATCTTAGGTTCAAGACTAGCCTCCACAAATTAGCAAGACCCTGTTTCAAAATAAAAAATAAAATTGGGCTGAGGGTGTAGCGCAGAGGTAGAACATGTCTGGGTTCACCACCAAAAAGAAAAAAAAAAAAAAAGCTATCAGTGTCCCACATGAACGGAGATTCAGAATACAATCTCTCTTCCTGAAGAAAACTGAAAACATATCCGAGATGGTATGTGAAGATGGTTTCTTTGCTCGGCTCTGATTGGAGAAAATGAAATATTAAGAAGTGCTACCAACACTTCAGATCACGTTTCTTTTTTTCATTTTTAATTTTTTTCCTTTTTGTTGTACTAGGGATGGAAGTCAGGCCCTCTTTCACACTAGGTAAGTAAGTGTGCTACCACTGAACTGAGCCACACCTGTAGCCTTTCAGATCACCTTTGAAAAGGTTCTATATTCCAGAGTGCACCTGTCTTAAATGTTTCTGAATTTATAGGTGCTGATGTGAATTTTGTGTCCTGAAGGCTCCTTCTCGTATGACCTGAGAGATAGTGTGTCCCTCACACTGGCTGGCCAGCACACACTCACTTCGTGTCTGTGTGTGAGGGGCCTGGAGGCTGGCATCACTTACGAAGCACGTTGGGATTGTGGCTGTAGAAGTTCTAACAGTTCACCAAAGCAGGTGGGAGGGACTTAATAAAAGCCCTGCTCCTCGTCCTTCCTCTGACACTAATGCTATCCCACTGACATGCAGGGATAATGTGTTCAGCAAAACCCCCCTTCTGAACCTGCATATGGAAAACCAATTAAGTTCGGGAGAAAAACAAGACAGAACTGGATTTTCCATCTGACTCAAATAAAAATGTTTAGAGTCAGGCCAATATAGAAATAGAACAGAAGAGCTTGCTGTCACACTGGAGGCTCATTTTGCTAGCAGATGGTACCCTACAGGGGTTCAGGTGACCAAGAGCTCTAAGAGGCAGGCTAAATTCCAAAAATATAGGCGGTTGGTCTGATGTACTTCCCTGACTCTAGAACAGATTGTCCCATGAAAAAACTTGAGAGGGTGGATAATAAAACACAATCAAGCGGGGAAGTGGTTCTGGAGTTGTAAGGCCCAGTAGGACAACTAATCTTCAGCAAGGAATTCTATGGTTCAAAGTGACCAGAGGAGAAGAGTTTGAGGATTCCCAACATGGAGAAATAATATTTGAGGGGATGGACACGCTAATTGCCCCAATTTGATCATTACACATTGTATGCATTTATTGAATTATAATAGTATACCTCACGAATATGTACAAATATTATATGCCGATGAAAAATCTTGATAATGTGGAACATTTAAAAGTCAGACCCACACACAGGGTAACACAATATACCCTGCAACCTCTTTCTTGGGGAGGAAGATGGCTGTGAAGAGGAAACTGAGAATATGTATAACTGAGCACTCCATGAAGCCCACTCTAGTTGGCTTCCTGAATTAGCAAAAGAAGCAACAGAGAAAGCTGTCTACAGAGGCCAGAGGTCTCTGCTCTTCACCTAACATTTCTTCCAAAGGCTAAGTCTTAACTGGCTAAGACTGTGCATTTTGGAAAGGATCACGCATTAAAACAACAACAAATCAACAAGAATTTTTTGAGCAGTATCTTTGTTTAAGGAACTAACTGTGCAAGGTGTCACAGGAATTATAGAAAAGCCTTAATTCAGTCTTTTTTGAGGATGTGCCAGGTACTCTTTTAGATACCAGGAAAAGTATCTCTAGTCAAGAAGCTTAGAAGGAATGGGAAGAATAAGTGCCAATAAAAGGCAATGCATGATAAGTGCCAAAGGAGTAGTTACATGTAACTTAAATAATGCAACATTAATTTATTGAGAACCTAGTATGGGCCTCAGTGTACAGAGGGCATCAGGGAGTAAGTGCAGAACTCCAGAGACAGAAAGATTATTTCTGGCTGGTGGGGGAAGGGAAGGCTTCCCAGAGAAGGTGAGACTTAGGATGAGGGCTTGCAGTGAGGGCTCAGGGGAAGATGGCTTGGGGACAGGCCATCTCAGGCTGAGGAGGATGGTATGAGGTGGGAATCCACCAAGTCTGGACAATGGAGGATAGCTGGGCTCCCGAGCCTAGCCCTCTGGACTATGGAGGGGGACAGGGTAAGAACAGATTAGAAAGGATAGTTTGGGTCAGTTTCCCTAAACTATAAGAAGCTATAATTTTTTTTTTCAGTAATTAGAAGCCAGCAACATTTTTCTTGAGCAAGGATGAAAGGCAGATTTTAGGAAGATTCATCTCTAAATTCACTAAGATTATTAAGTAAGTTTCTCAGATGACTTAATACTGCAAAAATGTTGCTTTGTGTGACAGCTAGGATTATCATTGAAAGGGATGTTCTACATTGTAGGCATGTAAATTAGCATTCTGCATCACAGCAGAAAGAAACCTACCCAAGGGGCTGGTTGGACAGGTGCTAGGTAAGTTTGGGTCTGGGAGTGGAAGGGAAGTGTAGATGGCCAAAAGAAGCAGGAAAGATGACTGTTGGTCTGGAAGAAGAAACAGTGAGAGGAGACATTGCTTTTGGGGAGGGGGAGGGATGGTGAATCTGGTTCAGGCACACTGCAGCCACAAGCCATTGCATTGTGGGTTGACACAATGATGGATTTGCCGCAGGTGCATCCTTAACACTGCACACTGGGAACACAGCTGGCAGTGTGGTGAGGCCCACAGCACCTGAGTCCTCTACTCCTTCCTTCCAGGGATCCCACGTGGGCCCCGTGTCTTGGCCTCCCTTGCAGTATGGTGGGTGCTAACTGAATGTGAGCGCAGTGTGAGCACCTCTGCCAGGCAGGCCTGGGCTCAGAAAACCCTCTTGTGGGAACCCCTCCGTGTAGAAAAGAGGTGGCGTTGGCAGCTCATTAAATAGCAGAGCTGCAAGACAGAAGGAGCTGTGGCCCACAAAATACTGCTTGGAAAAGCTAACTCCTACTACTCTGTATGCCCATTTTGTACTGTGTATGAGAAATAAATGTCTATTCTGTTGGAACTGTTAACACACCTTCAGTTTGTTCTGGCAGTGAACATTATCTTAACTAACTCATCATCTTTTGGGTCACATCTCCTAGGACTGCCTTCACTTAGAATGCTCTAGACACAGGTTTCTTTCAATTCTTTGGGCATACTGAGCTCTGTTGGTCCATCTGGCCTTTCTCCACTGAAGGTGTCTTTGCATTTGCCCTTCCCTCTACTTGGAGAACTTTCTACAACCCTTGGCCAGGTCTCAGATCAAATAACATTTCCTCAGAGCACCCTTTTCCAACCTCCCAAATTAACCAAGGCCAACTCGTTAGTCTTCCATAACACATATTATAATTTATAATTGCATATTTGTTTATTTAGTATATATCTCCCTCTAAAAGCGTAAGAGCCTAACAAAACAGAGGTTACGACTATTTTGTTCAGCAATGTACTGTACATTTGGCGCCTCATACTGTGTAGTGTTTAATATTACTGAACAAAGGCATGTACTGGATCTCCAAAGTTATGGCTGGATTTGAGAGTGGTCTAAACAGGGACAGATGTTGAGTGGAGGCAGCCCAGCAGCAGACAGAGACATGACCTTGGGAAGGATACATTTGGCTCTAGTGTAGACCTCTCAATCTCACAGCCCCAGACAGTCAGTGGGGAAGAATAAGATCTAAAGAAAAGAAACTAGAATATCCAAGGCGATAATTAGTATGGAACGAAGACCGTTCAAGCTTCTGAGGGGGGCTAGTCTGAGATCCCCTTTGAATAGAGGAAGACTAGGAAGAATGGATGGATTCCTTAATGGGCTGGGTGGTGTCCAGCTCTGTATTAGGGCATACTAAAAAGGAATTAATTGTTCTGCTTGCACTGATGGCTGAGAGGGATCAGGGTCACTTTTTAAACTTGTGGCCAGGATCAACCTGTGATGCTCCTGCTAGGTTCAAGGTCACCTCAAGAAGTTCTCTGATGGACTTAAATAAACTGGTGTCTCCTACGACCTTAACTCTAGGATCTTTTTTACCAAATGGAGTAGAGAAAAGGGGACTGACTGCAAGCATGAAAGGGACATCCAGGTCCTCATCTGGTTGTGCGTGTTCTCCTGAGAGCAGAACACTCATCTGGAAGCCATACGGATGCTTCCCTAGAGAAACCACCATGAGCAGGCTTCCTGGGACCTGCACAGAGCACTTCTTCACCCGCTGTGGGACTCACATGCTCAAGCCTAGGAGATGGAGCTCTGGCTCCCAAGCTGACAACTCACCGCCACACACTTCCTTCTGCACTGGGTCTGTCACTTCTTGTATTAACACGATTAAATCAGCCTGTCAGTTCTCTAGTCTCCTTTGAATACTCGAAAGAAAGCCGGCAGCTCACTGGGGCTTTTCCAAGAGAAATATTTGCTACTAAAACTGATTTCTAGACACATCCTTGCCTCCCTTGATTGGAAGATAATTACTGGGCTGTTGAAGCTGCAGAAGCCAGAGCCTGGCAGAGTAAAGCATGTGGTGCTTTAAGAGTGCCAAAGGGAACAGGGAGAGTGCCTGCGTTCGCACCACCTCGGGACGTCTCACTCACAAGCCTCCATTAGTGAGGTCAACCGCATCCAAGTTCCCACAGAAACAGTGCTGGTCTCCTCAGCTGGAGGGCTGGGATTGGCCATCTGCTTCCCTGCTCATGGCTGCTTTCCTACTTTATCTAGTACAAATCCCTTCCAGAGGTTCAAATGATGCAAGCTCTACAATGACTGGAATTCTTCCCCCATGGAATACAGGAATTTGTTGTTCCAACAGTTATTTGTTGAGCAGCTTCCCTGTGCCTTCATTCAATGACTATTAAGCACATACAACATACTGTGGCCTGGGCTCCCTTGCTATCCCTGCAGGCTGGGAGCACAAGGGCTAGTAAAGGACCTGTTCAATGTTCCAGTGCCCTTATTCTCCCTCCTTGGGGCCACCTAGGAGAACTAGATAAGGCCCTTGGCAGTCCTAGTGAGTCAAAGTTACAGTATCAGCAGAGTGCCTGAATGGCTCTAGGAGTCTTTGATGCTCTTTAGTTTCAATGAGCTCACAGAAGACATATGCAGAGCCAGATTCCTGAAAATCAAATCAGAAATACCAGGGAAGAGATGGTCTTTCAGGATTAGTAACTGCTCATTGCAGATGTAACCAAGATGTGAGGTTAAATAATATTTAAATTCTAAACCCTATTCGTAGAATGGATTACTTTGTCATCTTTGAATTATGTAAATAAGGATGATTGGTAAGTTATTTTCTGTAAGTTATTTTTAAAATAGTGTCACAAGTAGGTTTATCAGAGAAGTGATAAAGACCTGCCCTAATACCAAAGACTGCCATAAAATGTGAACAGTATTAATGAAGTTTATGTGACATGCTTACATCGTTTATAAGGAAATGTTTGGGGCAATTATTTATTTTATTTATTTATTTATTTATTGTGGTGCTGGGGATTGAACCCAGGGGCATTCTCCTTTGAGTCATACCCCCAGCTCTATTTTTATTTTTTTTTGGAAACAGGGTCTCACTAAGTTGCTGAAAGCTTCACTAAGTTACTGAGGCTGGCCTCGATCCTGCAATCCTCCTGTCTCAGCCTTTCAAGTACTGGGATCACAGCCATGTGCCACCACACCCACCTTGGGGCAATTATTTATAAGAAGCTAAGAGATAAAAGTTGTATTAAACTGAATGTTCCATATTAGGTACCCAAAAATGAATTATATTCTTATAGTTTTGAGGTTCTATTAGCCAAGATTTCTATGTAGGGTATGGTGGGACATTTCCTATTGTTTTAGTTATGTGTGTATGTATATGTGTATGTCTCTTTGTTGTGTAAGGTATAGTCTTAGGATATTTGAAACTCTTCCTATACTCTGACCCTGAATTCCTTTCTTGATTAGGGAGTGACAAAATAAATACATCTGAGTGCACTAAAAAAAAAAGTGTTTCACTCCACCTCCAGGAGATTTTTTTTTTTTTATCTGAACTAGTTCAAGTCTTTTTCCCTTGCCTTACCAAAGGCAAACCTCCAAACCAACCCTAGCATTGAGGTTAGAGAACTTACTTGGTCAGTGTAATCAATCACATAAGTTTCTCTTAAGGAAGGAGTAGGGAGTAAGTCAGAGAGGAGAGGAAGGCTGAGAATAGCCTAATTTTCATGTGACAGAAAAGAAATGGAAACCACTGAATTATTCTGACTTATCAAGCAGGGCACAAATAGCCACTAGGAGGAAAAGAGTAGCTCAGAGGGATCAGGAGAAATCTCTTGACATGGCAGATAATTAGTCCACTAAAACTAACAGCAAAGGCAGCAAGGGAAGCTGCAATTACCCAAATGCTTTCAAAGAGTGGATTCTGGCGAGGAGACAAGGGCGGTTCCTACTGTAATAGAAGCTGATGGGTGGTGGGGACTGGCCCTTCCCTCTCGTGGGGCAGTGGTCTGCCTGCCTGGACCTCCCAGTCACCACAAGTCTCCTGGCTCACACACAGCGGCTCAACAGCTGGGCAGTTCTCAAGAATGCTCCTGTAAAACTGAGGCCTCTTGAGGGTAGCTGCTACACCTTCGAGCTTCTTTTTTATTACTGACTAAGGTTCAGAAAGAACCCCATGACTATTTGCCAACCAGAGACTATTGGAGTCTTGGGATCAGTTTCCAGGGTTTTGCGAGAACGGCACACAGATAGTGTTTCTTAGAAGCAGGAAGTTCCTCACAGGTTTACTCAAAGCAATTCGTGCTGGAGAGTGAGACAGAGTCCTAGCCAATGGTGTAATGTTATAAATAACATCTCAAAGGGGCTGTTGAAAACACTAAAGCCTTTTCCTAATAATTGCTGAATCACATAACAAGCAACAGGCTTAATCCTATAATCACATCAGGTGTACCTAATACTGAGTTGCTGTCCGCATTTACCACCTATCTGCGGTGAGAAGCGGGTGGATCAGTGACATGCAAAGCAGCAGAAAGTCATGAGGCACACAGGCACCTAGTGTCACATTGTCACTTAGTCACTGCTTTAACACAGGTGTGCAAAGAAGATGCAATCAGATTAGAAAAAAAGGAGGTTGGTTGATAGGAAGAAATGTATCTTGCTATTTATATTCATTGCTTTATTTGTTTTTGCCATACTGGGGATTGAACCCAGGGATACTCTACCTCCGAGCTACACCCCAGCCCTATTTTATTTTTCATTTTGAAATAGGGTCTCACTATGTTGCTGAGGCTGTACTCGAACCTGTGAACCTCCTGTCTCAGCCTCCCGAGTACTGAGATTATAGGCATGTGCCCCACCATGTCCAGCTCACTATTCATTACTTTTCTTTCTAATTGTTTTCCTTCCATTCACTTTCTACCTCTTAAGGAAGGACATAATGCAATTTTTTTTTTTCGCTGCTCCCCATGACAGAAGAACTATTTCTGAGAAAGCAAAGCTCATTCTTCTCAGCATCTGATTTTTCTGGTTCTCTCTGACCTTGACTAGGAACACATTTATGGTCAAACATGCCTTTGTCTTCTGAAAAGCAGCTAGGTGACCTGGAATGTCCAATAGAAGCAAACTTAATTTTGTGTGTATGTGTGGGGGGGTCACTGGGGATGGAACCCAAGGTCATGCACATGCTAGGGAAGCGCTCTACAATTGAGCTACTACAATTGAGTCAAAATATAAACTGTTGGATTGCTGTTGAGCACTCATATGATCCTGCGGGCTCTGGTACACGCTCAGGCCCACATGTGATGCCTGTGGGATGGTCACCATGCCAACCCCTGGGTAAGGGGCACCTCCAGGTAGCAGTTCTTCAGTGCTATGGAAAGGCAGAATTGAGGAATGCGTGGTGACCCTGGACTCTGGCAATGCAGAAGCTGGAATCCCTGTCTTGCTACTTTCTATTGTGTAGCATGGGGACAACTTATTTAGCTTTATTTTGGTTCTGAGTGTTGAACCCAGGGGCATTCTACCTTTGAACTATATCCCAGACCTATTTTTACTCCTTATTTTGAAAGAGGGTCTAACTTGCAGAGGGCTTCACTAAGTTGCTGAGGCTGGCCATGAACCTGTGGTCCTCCTGTCTCAGCCTCCCAAATACTGGGATTATAAGCATGTGCCACCAAGTCTGGCTAAGTTACTTAGCTTTTTAACAGTGACTTCACTTCTCTGTAGCATGAGAATGATACTACCACCTACCTTCCACAGGGTTTGAGGATTAAATGGGCTAACGAATGTCAAGGACTGAGCCTGCAGCTGGCACAAAGTAGAGAGAAAACATGGTAGTCTTTATTGTTATCATTGTGAGAGCTATTCTGGGTTTTCCTCCTCTCCACCACCCTATTGTGTAATTTAGGAATGTGAGGAGATGACAATAAAACAAAACTAACTGGTACTCAAAGGAAATAGCAATCACGGAGTCAGTGTCCCCTGGTAGACATAGCAATTTTATATCTGAAGGATGTCATGAGGCTGTTAATAGGCAAAGATTTTTACAGACCATCTGCATGCAACACACAACATCAGACGCCACTTAAAAAAAAAACAGCAATACTTTTCAGACTAATGGCTGATGCTGGTTGAGATGGATCCCTTCGGAAGCTCCCAGGAAAACACATGATTTCTGGGTTGGCCCTCCTTCTTTGGATATGGTACAGTACTGACACATTCAGCCTCTTTTATCCATGTAATTAGATTTTTTAGAATTTGCAGTCACATCCCACTGAGGCCTCATATTAAGCTCTCCGCTGGTCATCCTCCTACCCTCCTATTTGCTGATGACCCCAAGCATAACACTATCTTCACCTGAGTGCCGTCCAACCTGTTGGGTTTGCCTCATCCTTCTCAACTGCAGCCTCTCCTGGATCCTGATTTAGTTTTCTCTATATTCACCATCACCTACAGCCTGTGGCGTCTGGTATGTGATATAGATGGCTCTGGTAGCTTCCTCCAACTCATGCCTCTAGAAAGCAGCACATGAACAGGAAGCTAAGATGGCTCACTCAAATGGGTAGACACCCCCAAAACTCTCCCATCTGAGCCTTCACCAGCTGGCACTCTGGTGCCAAGTCTCCTCTTCCACTCTGTGTCACCTCCACTATTCAGTCCTATTCTGCTCTCTCACAACCATGCCTGTGGTCTGCAGGAGCAGGAAACTGGGCCATGAAGGAGGAAGTGGCGGAGGACCATAGCAGGAGCACAGAGCATTCTGTGTTGGGTGCAGAGGTGGAGGGGGTGTTTTGGAATTGTGAAGGTGGTGAAAAGGAGGCCAATAAAAAAATCCACTCTGGAAAATATTAAGCTAATGGATTTGAGAGCTTCCAGTCCAGAGGGATACCAAAAAGAAACATTTGAGAGATTAAATAATTCAGCACCCCGCCTGCCCTCCACACTTTATGGTCCTAACTGGCTGGTGGTCCCTAGACTTTGTCAGAAAAACTCATCTTCATCATTTGGGTTCCAAGTGGTGCCAGCTCTATAAAAGCATCTTTCTTTTAAAATGCTCCCATGCCAGCTCCTCTGGGACACAAGCACAGTGAAAATGGCACATTTCTATGCCCTGCCATCACTGGAGAGGGGCCAGTGATTGATCTGGAAAGGAACCTACACCCAGGGTTCCAATGCAGGCTTGATTTCCAGTTCTCTGTGCTGGTCCTTAAGGCTACCAACCAAGGGAAGAAATAAGGCTTATTTTCAAAGCCTTTTGACCCTACTTGAGGAAACTTAAGGAAGTCCTTTTCAACAAGGCAGCAAAGGGGTGGATGTACCCATAATTTGGACCTCTTCCCTAATTGGGAGAGCCTCAGAGGAGATCTTGAACAAGGCGAAGAGATGCAATAAAGTGGATCTAAGAAATGAGGGATGAAAACAAAATAACCTTCCTACCTTCTTTTCTACACACTAAAAAATACCTTATTATGAAAACATTCAGACATACACACAAAAGTCGACTGAATAGTATAATAAGTAGCAATCTATCCAAAACTCAGCCCCAACAATAATCATCAACTTGTTGCCAATCTTCTTTTACATTACCCCTTCTTCCCACATTATCTCAAAGCAACTATCAGACATTATTTCATCTCTTTTTCAGCATTTATCTCTAAAAGACAAGGATTCTTTAAAAAAAAAAAGTCCATAACCTCTATACTACGATCACATTAAGACTGGCTTAATGTGCGAAGATGAGCAGTGTTTCCAACAACATTAAGGATAAGTTCCTAGTAGCTTCACATACCAGTTGTTGTTTGAATGTCTGACTCTACAGCATTTTCAGACAAAGCCTGGGGCCTCCTGGGTGGCTAGGAGCACACCACCCAAGCATGTCAGGGTTCTGGGCAGCCAGCATGCAGGCAGGTCCTATGCCAGTTGGAGTGAGGTTCATGCCATGTATTCACACCTCCCAGCATACAGGAGCACTCCCATTAAAGCATGTCCCTCACTGTTAAGAGCAACAGGCACTCCAGAAATCCAAATACTTTGGAAGGCCTTCAGGACAGCTCAGCACTCCTGCCTCAGCAGGTGCCCCCACCCCATTAGCACTGTTGCTGGAGGGAACTAAGATGGCCAAAGACATCCTGGCTGACCTTCTGCTGGATGTGGGGTGGGTGGGACAGCACTGAGGGAGTCACCAATAAATGTTAGCTAGTCCATATGTCCTGCTTTTACTTTCCCAACCAGTCAGAGCTAAACTGTTCATGAGTGCTAAAGGTTTCCATCTTGGGTAACTGATTTGTAAAACAGACTATTCCACACACTGTGCTGGGAGGGGTACCAAGATGAATGGACAGAGGCCTCTGTCTTAAAGAGACTCACACTCTAACAAAGAATGTGCGTGAAAGAATGATCCTATCCCAATGGGTATCAAGTGAATAGAAAATCCAAAGAGGTGTGCGATTAGTACTTATTTGTGCTGCTGGTGGTTGGGAAGGCCTTACAAGGAAGATTACATTTGACCTGGACCTCCAAGGGTGAGCCGGGTTTTACCAAGCAGAGAAGGTGAGAAAGGGAAGTTGAGGCAAAAGGAGCAGCACAAAGCTGGAGACAGGGGGCAGGTGACTTACAGGGCTAGGAGGACCTGCCCCTGCTGAGTGGAGAGCCAGCAGGAGAGGGGCAGAAGGGGCTGGACCCCTTGGCAGGGTCCAGCCTGTCCAGGAGCTCTGCAGAATGGCCTAATGTCCAGCTTTGTTCTGAAGCAGGCACCAACGACTTCCCAGGGACTCTGAGCAGGTGAGTGTCTCTCCTGGAGAAGATGTCAGGCCTGACCCTGGCCAGCAGAGGTGACAGTCCTTTCGACACATATCAAGGGTGGCTCTCTTGGATGTCTATGCCAAGGACCAGGCCCTCAGTGGAACTTGGAAGAGTGAAGGAGGACACGGAAGCAGATTATTCTGGAGTGTGTTCAGGGAGGAGGGTGGAGCTGTCAGGTCTGGGTTGGCTCTCGAGTTGGCAGTGCTGGAGCTGGAGCTGGGAGAGCCATCCTGCAGTCAGGCTAAGGCCTGCCAGAGCCTGGGGCCAGGCCTGACATCAGGCTGGAATGAGTCTGCAGCTGTCTGGTAGGAGGCATCTGGTCTCACTTGCTGCCAGGCACTCTTCACCCCAGGCTCCTGCTCTGATAACCCTGTCCTGGCCACTTGTCCAACACACCTGGGGTGCCTTGCTCTCCCCATAGCAGGTCTACAGGCCTGGCCTGGACTCTACCTGTGGACACAAGTCTTCTGGCCACAGAGAGGACTCAGTGGCAGCTGACATCAGGCATAAGGTGTAGCCTGTAAGCAGGACCTACCTCTGGCCTTCTCTGGCATGCCCTGGTCTGGTAGTCCAGGACAGTGAGCATCCCAGTGGACCTTTGACTGGCAGAGGGTGACTCTGCTGTCCCAGGAGAAAAGGCTCCGCTGCAGGGCTCATCCTCAGCACACTTTGCTCTCTTGGCCTTTGTTCACCCTCTGTCACCCTCATGCCTCATCGCCCCCCTTAAGCCTCCCTGCCAGGTAGAATGTCAATGCAGTTTTCTTCAAGTTCTCAGAGAGCCATCATTTCTCTTTTGGGGACAAACACAGACAAAGCATGCTGTGCAGGGAGTCTGGGGAAGGGAGGAAGTAAGGATAGGAGTGATTAAGTTTCTATCCAACACTGGCTCTCCGATCCTGTGAATCTCTAGTACCACTGATCCAAGTACTCCAAAGAGAACTAAGCTGAGAGAAGACCAATAGAAGCAGCACAGCGAGAACTCTTTGTGCACTGAGTGGAAAATATAGTTGGTGCCTGCGAGTTATTTGTTTCTCATTTGCTTTGGAAAGAGATCGTCTAGAGAATTTGGAAACCTACATTCCATTTCAGAAAGCAGACCAGATTTCTGCTGACAGTCAGTTTGGCAGGGGGTAAGTTTTGTCTGTTTTTTTGCTGTGTGAGCTCATTTTCTGGGGAACACACTATACAGCTCTAATTCTAGACGCCAACATAGCTGCACCTTTAACCACGAAACTTCAATTAGCACTGAATGGCTTTTGAGTTTTAATTTAGGATGCATTTTAAGAAGATGCAAGGCCTTCCTCCTGCAAACGGGGCCACCAGGGACTATAATAGTTAAACATCTTTGAGTAGAATCTGCAGTCAGCCTCCCTGTGCTTTGGGAGTTTCAAGAACTTTCAACCACAGAGTCCTCTGTTCAATTGTATAAGAAAATGGCTGTGGTTGGATTTCTCCCAAGTTCTCAAAGGCTTTGAATCTTTGACCTAGTGCTGTTAACATAGTTAAACTTTTTCTTACATGGAAGGTTTTACCCAATATAATAAATTAGCAGTACAGGAAAAGTTAGGTAAAGTTTCCTATGGAAAATTCAAGTCCTATGTTTTCTCTATTATGAGCAAGCAAGAGAGTAATTGGAATACAAGAGGGACTCCAGATAATGGAGGAGAAACCTCAGTGGAGCCAGGGATATGAGTGATTAAGTTTAAGGGAAGAGGAGAAAGAAGACTGAGATTCACTAATGGAAATACTACCACCGACTATGTGTACATATGTGAATATACCAACGTCAATCTCAGTGCTCTGTAACAGGAAGGGGGGCCACCAAGTGCTGTGTGCATGTATGTCATCATCAACATGATTTACATTATGATGTGAAGCTATAATGCACCAATAAAAAGCACATTAAAAAAAAGAAAATTCGGGTCCTAAAGTATTGGGTTTAATTTTAAAAATTGAAAAAATGCCAGAGTTGTAGATGTGGGAAGTTGAGGACACTCTGCTTTGGGGGCAGAAGCATGAGCCTGATATTTAACACACACTGCCATTCTATTGTGATCAACTTTCCAACTAGATTGCATAGATTTTGAGGTGAGAATCCATGCTTTACCACATTTCTTAGCAGGGGGAAACAATGGGTCCTCATTTGTATTTGATTAAATACTTGAAGGCGTATATTGATAGGCAAGGACTTTCCTGGGGAAGAGTTCTTTAGGTCTGTTCTCGGCAGTGAAACTGCTTCCCTCATTCTCTAAGAACCTAAATTCTGAGCTGGGCCTGATGGCACATGCCTGTAATTCCAGTATTTGGGAAGCTGAGACAGGAGGATCACAGGTCCAAGGCCAACCACAGCAACTTAGTGAGACTGTTTCAAAATAAAAAAAAAATTAAAAAGATTGGGGAAGTAGAATGCTCCTGAGTTCAATCCCCAGTACCAAAACCAAAACCATTTAAATTTCATCAAGAGGACACATCGAACTAGGAATATAAACTAGGAGGACACTAAAATTCATCATAGGAGGACACTAAGCAGTTAATTCAATGCTGATACAAGACTTCTGAGACAAGATATGAAGATTATACACAATGGATTTATAACACAAGATTCTTAAAAAAAAAAAAAAAAGGACAAAGTAGTGACTGGGGACGTTTCAGATGAAGAAATAACCGTGTTAACCTCACTGCTGTTAAACATTTGCATCTGTGAATTGCAGAGGCTCAATGTAAAGCAGATTGCCTAGATCCACTGAAAGCCAGTCTGGCATGAGAAAGTTCTCTTGCCTAAAGCAAAACAGATGTGTGAGAGGGGCAAGCAAAGTCTCTTATGGGTGTATCAACATTCAGAATTATATAGTTATCTCAGGAACTATATATTGTGTGAAGCAATGAATATAGAATCCTGACCACACTTTGTCCCTAAAAATTCAAAATAAAAAGCAGAAACTTAATATCTCAAAAAATGCCAATTATTAATGCAGATGAGAAACTTAACAGTGTATCCACATTTCATCCATATATATGCATATACATATATATATTTTTTTTTTTTTAAACAGGAAGGATATCGGCCAACTGAAGTAACCCTACACCAGAGGTTTAACTGTTCAGAATTTTTGGCCAAGTGCTGCCTGAAAGATGTGAATTGAGATCCACTTGAGTGTTCAAGTGATTATAAAGTGCCACGTCCCTACCAAGCAGGAAAGGGTACAGTGGGTCATCTGCATAGGTGTCCATCCACATATGGTATCCCTGGGCACATCCATTTGGAAATAGGAAAGTGCACCCAGGCTGCCCCACTTACGGTGTGGGTCAGAACTTACAGAGCAGCAGCAGGCCCAGGTTCTGGGAAGGGCACGAGATAAACAGAGCACAGGTACTGAGTAGGGAGAAAAGCAGCGTGCCCTGGAGGGCAGAGCCTCCTGGCCCAGAATAAGAGCATTCGGAGTGGGGAGGAGGGAGGAAAGTATGGACGGCCTCCTTGACCAACAACCATCTGAAGCTAGGCAGGGAAAGATGTTCAAGGTAACTTCAAGCTTGATCAGTATATAAAATGTGTATATGTAATAGAATGGAAATAGCTGCATAATAGCCAACATCAATTCATTAAAAATGAATGCTAAGATTACTAAAATCACTCCATATTTATATAGTCACATCACAGAAACAAAGTCACAGGAACATTCTGTTCACACACACACACACACACACACACACACACACACACACATTAGATAAAGGATTACATCATTAGATATAAGATTACATGCAGCTGAGAGGGCTGGAAATTATCCTGGATGCACATGAGCATAATAATAATAATTGATGACAATAAAAAGTTTATAAATTATGAGTGTACATAGATGAAATAAGTACACATATTTTCATTAATAGTTTTTCTACTCTTGTAGTTATACAAATTAAACATTAAGTACCAGCAGCCATACAACGCTTATTTATCACTTAAAAACCTGTAACAGTGCCTAGGCAGTGTCACATGCAAATCCCAGCTACCTGTGATGCTGAGGGAGAAGGACTGCAAGTTCAAGGCTAGCGGGGGCAACTTAGCAAGTCTCCTGTCTCAGGATAATATTTTAAAAAGGGCTGATGATGTAGCTTATTGGTAGAGTGCTTGCCTAGAATGTGTGAGGTCCTGGGTGCAATCCCCAGTACTACAAAACAGAACCAAGCAAATAAAACCCACAGCAGTGACAGACTAAATAATAGGCTCATGCAGTACTATACAAATCTCCACTTTTCTCATTTTGCATGTACTATAAGCAAAAAAAAAAAAAAAAGAAAAAGAAAAAGAAAAAGAAAAAAGTTCTCTTCATTTTCTTCTGATTTTACTAAATATAAAGCATTTTCTAAAATTCTATTTCACTATTTAAGGTTATTTGAGAAAAAAGAATTATAAAACCCAAGTATCAATCCCAAGTATACAATCTCTAATTAAAAAAACACTTAGAAAATGAAGCACTTAGCTGGGCATGGTAGTGCATGCTTGTAATCCCAGTTCTTGGGAGGCTGAGACAGGAGGATCGCAGGTTCGCGGCCAGCCTCAACTATCTAGTGAGGTCCTCCGTAACTTAGTGAGATCCTGTTTCAAAATAAAGAATAAAAAATAGGGCTGGGGATATAGCTCAGAGGTAGAATGCCCCTGGGTTCAATCCCTAGTTTCCTAGTACCACACACACACAAAAAAACAAATAATAAAAAAGGAAAGAAAGAAAATGAAGCACTTAAAAAGAATGAGCTCCAAACATGAATCCTATTAAACAAAGGCTCTGTGTTGCAAAAGGTCTGTAGTGTTTTCACGTTTAATTTCGTGGCCATTCCTCTATTTCACTGATTGGTAGTGTAGTCTGAGCTGTCTGTAGGCCTGCCAGTTCTGAAAGAAAATGAGCAGAGCAAGAAAACATGCTGTTAATGAAAGGCTCTCGCATCTGAATTTAATAATGAGATGCCATTTGGAGCCTATACAGTTTTTCAACAGTATAGACACTTAAACAAATCAGGCTGAAATTATACATAACTCAGTGATTCACTTCAACAGTGATTAATCTCTTTTTACATGTGCAATCTCTTATGAAATATATTTAAAAGCAACCTAATAAGGAAGAAGAAGGAGGCTGTGGTTCAAGAAGAAACATCAGCGAAGCAGTGAGGCCATCCCAGCTCAGTCCCCTCAGCTGCCATGAGCATGGGCCACCACACAAGGCCACCTGCCTTTATTCTTTTATCTCCCCTGCCTGAGACCCTCTGGTCTCTTTTAAAGACCCTGTTAGCACCCAATCACTTCTTTGAAATTTTCTGAGAACTCCATTTAGGAGTGTTCTTCCTACTTAATATCTCGCCTACTCTCTGTTAGCTCCATTACTTGTTCGGTTCTTTGGCATTCCCTGTTGTATATGATTAGTTATCTTGACATATGTCTATACTCTATTGCCTAACTCAATTATATGCTCTGGGTTATACTCTTTCCAAGAAAGAGTATACTCAAGAAACTCTGGGTTATACTCTTTCCATCTCCACAGCAACCTTCCTCAAAGTGTGTTCCTTGAATCATCAGAATTGCCTGGGTTCATGATCAAAATAAAGCTTAGTGATCGTCAAGCTATATCGAAGCCCTGGAAAGCCTTTTTTTTTTTTTGGTACTAGGGATTGAAGTCAGGGGCCTCACATGATAGGTAAGTGCTCTACCACTGAGCTACATCCCCATTCCTTTTAAAATTTTTATTTTGAGACAGTCTCAGTAAGTTGCCCAGACTGGCCTCAGACTTGTGATCTATCTCTGAGCTCCCCCCTCAGCCCTATTTTATTCTTTATTTGGAAACAAGGTCTCACTAAGTTGCAGAGTGCCTCACTAAATTGCTGAGGCTGGCTGCAAACCTGTGATCCTCCTGTCTCAGCCTCCCAAGTACTGGGATTACAAGCATGCACCACCACGCCCGGCAGGAATGCTTATTTTCTAATCTATGGTTGCTGAATAAGGTAGACCATGTCTCCTAAACTCCTGTTTAGAAGATCTATGATCACCTTTTTTCTCCTTTCCACCCTTATTTTTTTTAATTTTCCCCAAGAATCCTTTCCTTGTCTTCTTATCTCTATTGCTCCTTTCCTGCTTTTTATCTATAAGATTGATTGTTTTCTACCCATCTCATTCTGACTCACTGGTTCAAAATAAGAAGAGAGCAGGTCACAAAGGGCAGGACGCCACAAGTTTTCAGACTATTTTGTTCCCTTTTTGTGCCAGGAAGTGTGACTTGGCAAATGGAGGGCACGCTGTGCTCTTGTGCAGTTAGCAACTTGTAAAACTGTATGGCAGCTTGTCAGAAAAGGAGGAGGAAAGCATCTGCTCCTTGAGCCCACATTTTCCTAAAAATGGCTTTTCCAGATCTCTTTTTTTATCTGACTTTACACTTTTCCCTCTTTGGTCCAGATGCTATTGAGCAATAAAGAAAATTTCAAAGATTATTAATCTGAATGCTCAGAAGTAAGCTTCATGTGAGATATTATTGTGAAATAAGTGTGAGAGACTTGTGTTTTATTTCTATGGAAGAATGAATAAAGGGGAAGATATGGTTTGGAAAAAGGCAAAATAAAGAACTTTGGGTGATAAAAGGGGGAGGAAAGAATTCTCATCTCTGGAGATCTTTTGAAGTAGCATAAGAAATGACCCATCTTTGGTAGATTATGGTTGATCTGAGCCACATGGCCTCCTGGGGCCCTTCTTTCTCTACAATGCCACTTTTCCTATAATGCAAGGTTCCCAGTCCCTGCCTTTGCTGACATTTCTGCAGGAGCCACTTGAGGCCTCGAGCCCTCTCTCAGCACCAAGGTCTTGAGTCTGAGGTCCTTGCTTCCTATGTCCCTCAGTAAAAAGCTGGTGCAATAGCAGCAGCAGCAGCAGCAGCAGCAGCAGCAGCAGCAGCAGCAGCAGCAATAGGCACTCAGGCCAGGCTGTGAAATATACAAAATCATCTTCCTGGAGATACTAGATTTCTCAGGATAAAACTGTATCATGACAGCATTTCCAATCCGGGAGATTTCTTAGATCTCTCTAGACTGTGAACAATGAAAGGGCAAGGACTCTGTTTCCTTCATTATTCTACTGGCTAATAGGACTGAGCAAAGAAGCTTCTCAACAAACACTGAGCTTACTGATTAAAGGGTTTTAATTCTCAGCTCAGTCATCTGAGTCTGCCTCCCAAAGTTTCTTCCCTTCTGTGCCATTCCCACCCCACCCTCAGTCATAGTTTTCTGGCTCTGCATCTGCAGGTGTCATTTCAAGGTCACATGGAACCACACCAGGGGCAGCTGTCAGGAGCCAAATTCTAAGATGGCCTGTGGGACCTGTGGCTCCTCGTGCTGCTTCATGATGATATTACATTAGGTGTGAAGGGATTCTGCATGTAAGCTAAGGGGATGACCCAGGCCGACCTAACCTAAGCACAGGGGCCTTGTAAAAACAGAGTGTCTTCTCTGACTCATAGCAAGAGAGAAGGCAGAGAGATTCTGCACATGAAGGATTTGACAAGAGGAAGGTTCTCTGTTGCCGACTTGGAGCTAAAGGGCAAGGACCTGAAAATCTGTGTAGACAACAGAGATTTGAGTCCCACAGCCACTGCATTCTGGCAGCCCCCTGCCCAGCTGGGATGCAGCTCTTCAGGGAACCTCCAGGTGAGAGCCTGGCCTGGCCAGTACCTGGGCTTCAGCCCTGGGAGACCCAGAGCAGGGAACCCAGTTGAGACTCTTCAGGCTCCAGACCTTCAGACTCCATGATATAATCTGTCACACAGCAGTAGGAAACAGATCCAGCAGCCCACTGGAAACTTCTGCAGCAGTGTTCAACTTGCCTCCCAGATTCTAGGTCAATCAGGTCTCTACTTAGAGAGATAAAGAATGCCTGAAATCCCAGCTACTTGTGACACTGAGGCAGGAGGCTTGCAAGTTCAAAGCCACCCTGGGCAACTTAGTGAGACTCTGTCTCAAAATAAAAATAGAAAGGGCTGGGGATGTAGCTCAGTGGTGGATTGCCTCTGGGTTCGATTTCCAGCACTGGGTGGGGTGGGGGTTACTAGTACAGCAAAAGTACACAGAAGCTATGCTGGTGATACTTGCTGTCCTTGTTCTTGTTTTCTTTTCTTTTTTTTTTTTTTTTTTTTGCGGTACCAGGGATTGAACTCAGGGGCATTCTACCTCCGAGCTATATCCCCAGCCCTATTTTTTATTCTTTATTTTGAAACCGAGTCTCACTAAGTTGTGGAATGCCTCACTAGGTAGCTGAGGCTGGCCGCGAACCCGGATCCTCTGGTCTCAGCCTCCCGAATGCTGGGATTACAAGCGTGCGCCATTGTTCTTATTTTCTGACCCATTCAACCAACTGCTTTGCTCTCTCCCCTGCTTGTGCCCCCCTCCCCAGCCCCCAACATATGTCAACTCTTCCTTTGTCTAGTGAGGTTTGGATACTTTGTGGTAGAAACTTCTATGTTTGAGCTATTTCCTTTATGTTTTCAGCACCCCCACCTCCAGGGTTTTAACATGAGCAATCAGAAATAGAAATATTGACAATGTACACAGCGGCCCTGCAGAACTTCACAGTCAGATCTGGAGCAATGGATGAGTGTGTCCTCAGGAAGGTGATCATGGGCTCGAATAGAAATGAGTCCAGGGAAGATCTGTGATACACAACCAGGGCTGCTGAGACTTGGGTGTTTGGGGACAGACACAGCTGAAATATTGGGCACTTTTTGTGAGATCTGAGCTGCACATCTGAGATTTAAAAAAACTTGCATTGTTAAGGTTCTGAGTCCCACCCAAGCTCTATGGTGCTCTAGAATCTAGTATCCTTGATGTTTCATTTCTCCTTTCAGAAATCCTACTTCTCTTGTGTTTTAATTGAAAGGGGAATGATTTTCCAGCAGTGTGCTTGATCTCCTGTCAGAGCTAATCTTTCCCTTCTGTTTAAGCCACTCTGCTCAATCCTCTCTTTTAGGACTAACTTTACTCTGTTTTGCATTATAAGTGGCTTTTTATATATGACCCTACTCCTATCGGGTCCCCTCCAGATCCTTAGGAGTAGGGGCCATGTCCCATTCATCTTTATGTCTCCCCATGGCCTGCACAGTGGGCATTCAGCATTAGTTGGATTTATAGCTGAGATTTCCTTTGCTGTTAGCTTTTAGGTGGGCTCTGAAGGTCCCTTGATCCTGGGGGACAAGGGCCAGGTGGCGGCTATAGCTTAGTCCACTTCTAGAGTCTCCCCACAGGATCAGGGGACCATGGTAGAGGATGGCCCCACAGTCCTGAGGAGGCAGGGGAAGGAGGCTCTGGGCAACCTCCCCCACTCCTCAGTGGCTTCTCTAATGTGACTTTCCTCTGCCTTGGCTGAGTGCACTCCCTGCAGAAAATGTGAAACAATGCAGTGGTTGTTTCAAAGCAGAAAAAAAGAGTGGCCACAAATGTGCAGAAAGTCTTTTTCTTGACTTAATTTGTAACATGCATGTAGTAATAGAAGTGGTCACAAAGATAAAATGTGTAGTCAAACCATGAAGGAAAAGCATTTCCTGCTGGCCTTTAAAGTCTTTTATACATATCTAATTATTTATTCAATCACTCAGCGAACTTGACATAAACCCTGATTCTGGACCAGAGAGTCTCCAGGGCAAGGACCTTCCATGGCGCATCTCCCCCTCCCCAAGGCCTAGCACAGTGCCTGAAAGGCAGGGGGAGCTCAGGAAACAGTGCTGCTGGCCGGCGACAGAGACTGCAGGACAGCGGAGGGAGCAGGTGGGCAGGCCAGCTACCAGGGAGCAGAGTGCTTCAGTGGCATGGAAGGTCAACTCGGCCTCCCCTGAAGAGGAGCCAAGGGAACCGGATATTCACAGGTAACCTGTAGGGTTGCTGGCTTGAATGCATGTGTCCCTCTGAAATTGTATTTTCAAACTTAACCTTCAAGGTGTAAAGAGGTGTGATGACCACGGGGAGAGCAGGCCATTTACAAACACCAAATCCGCTGACACCTTAGTCTTGGACTTCTCAGCCTCTAGTACTGTGAGCAAGAAATGTCTATTAAGGAAAGCATCTATGGAGAGGCTATGGCAGAAGCAGAGACTCAATAAGGGCCAAGACAGAGCCACAAGAAACCTGCCATTCAAGAAGCAACTCGTGGCAGCAGAGGACAGTATTCCCAGCCTGGGCTCCAGGTGGGGCTGCCTGGGTTGCAGGCTCTCCTCCACCACTTACCAGCTTTGTGATCTTGGGCAACTGACTGAACCTCTCTGTGCTTCCATTTCATTTATCAGTGGAGGTGATAATGGTATACTCTGTATTGTAGGCTGTTGTATGATTAAATGAATTAATGCTTAAAAAAAAGAAGTTTCTATTATTTATGAACTACTCAGTCTGTGGTATTTTGTTTTATCAGCAGGAACAGACCACAACAGGGCTGTTAAAGGAAGAAGGCTAACTGCCGTTGAGTGAAAAATAAACTGAAGGAAGAGTTACTGATGGCCACAAACAGACATGTTTTAAAAATTTATCTAAAGCCAGGCAAGGTGGTGCACTTGGGAGGCTGAGACTGGAGGATCCCAGCACTTGGGAGGCTGAGACTGGAGGATCACAGGTTCAAGGCCAGTGTGTGATAACATAAGAAAACCCTCAACAACTTAGTGAGACCCTGTTTCAAAATAAGAAATAAAAAGCTTAGAAGTAGAATGTCCCTGAGTTTAGTCCTCAGTGCCCCCAAATAATAGTAATAATAATAACAACAATAATAATTCATCTGAATATACTGTTACATGACTGGCTAAATTAACTCTAGACTACTATGTAGCAGTTGAAAGAATAAAGTAGATTTGTAACAGGATTTTTCAAACCTGGTACTGTTGACAGTTGGGGTAGATAATTCCTTGTCATGGGGCTGTTTTGTGCTTTGAAGGATGTTTGGCAGCATCCTTGGCCTCTACCACTAGATGCTAGTAGCACTCCCAGAAATCACCAAATCTCTCCTGGGGATGGAGCAGCAAAATAGCCTCCACTGAAAAACCATTCATCTCTACTTAACGTGGAGAGATCTCCAAGACAGATCATTGAGAGAGAAAAACAGGGCAAAACAAATACATTTTATATGGTACCACTTTTGTGAAAAAAGTATTGCAGACATGCACCCTACTCCATATATCCATACTGTATAAGTAAGCACGTCGAAAGCGGTCCAGACAAGATAGGTAACGGCGGTCGCCGCTATGGAAGGGGCTGGGACTTGAGGTTACAGTGAATTTTGGCCTTATTTGTACTGCTTGTGTTTTTTAAAAAATATAATTAAAATGTAAAGTAGTTGGTGTTAAAATGAGTCTGTTAATGAATGGAAATTGAAAATATGGAGAAAGCACAAGCAAACTACTTCTAGAGGAAGTTTAGTGGCACCAGTGGGGCAGAATTAAAGGAAGGCATTTTTAGGGTGTGGGAAAACTGAGCACTGCTAAATACAGTCGAGTTACAATTTCGTATAAAGCACTATGAAAGCGATGTGAATAACCTCTAGAATGCTTCCACTTATTAACTCAAGATTTCAATGATGCTTTGCCAGTGGTGACTTTCCCACTACAGTCAAATATGCATGAAATGATAGAATTTCTCTGTTTTTCTATGTCATGTTTCTTTAATCTGCGTTTCTTTGGTGTGTGTACAGCTTTCTGTAAATACAGTGCTGATGCCATTATGGAAACTGTCACTCTACAGAGCTAGTTGAGCATAAATGCTGCCTTTGATGGCATTGGGTATAGCAGAGCCTGGTACGCTGCAAGAGTGTATTTGTTTTTCATTAATTTGTTTGTCATTTTTCTCCATGATCTATGGAACATTTATTTCCCCTGAAGCAAGAGGATCTGAAATGCCAGAGGTCTCTCTTGGTTGTGCTGGGGTGATGAATTGTTGAGAAAAGGAGATTTTTCTTACGTGCTGTTTTATTGTGGAAGGAGACATTTTGTGACCTTTTGCTGTTTTGCAGTGATAATGAATTTTTCTGACAAACCTAGAAACCTTGGGTTTCTTTGTTAAAACAATACAGTTTGAGGAATAACTTTGACCTGGACCTTTGTAGAATTAATCAAATACAGATTTCGGAAAAATTGATGAGTCTGGTCTTTACCAAGACACTCTAATTTATTACTGTCACTGAGCCAGTATACAGGTCTATACCACATTAAAACATCAAACAATTAACTATAGACCCAGGTCCCTGAATAGAGATTTTGACACTGTTGGTGGAAGGAGGTATCAGCTCTGGAGACTTTCAATCTAATCATCGTGTTGCTTTTTCTCCTTTTTCTTTGTTCTTTTTAAAAATTTTAATTGTAGAAGTAATACATATACTGAATAGAATGAAAAGGATAATAAAAGTTATCCACAATCTCACTCCCCCAAACTAATGGACCATCATAACATTTTTTATATTCTTTCTAATCCCATCTTGATGCTTATATTATTTTTTACACAATTGAGATAACATTGAACATAAAAATTTACAGTCTATGTTTTTTCTCCTCTTAAATATTGCATGTAGTGTTTTGTTTTTAATCTCTGAACATTTTGAAGGAAAACTATAGGAACATTAAATTCTACCATCTTCCCTCTGAATGTGGTTGAGTGATTAGATCTGCTTTTCTCTTTCTCTGAAATTATAGATGAATTTATGTTTTTATTTTTGAGAGGTGAGAAAACAGGCTCAGTGAGCCCAGGATGCAAGATACGCTCATGTAATGATGACACTGGGGAGGATGCTCTGGGTCCCTTGGAGACAGAATGACTAATCAGCAACTATCCCAGCTACTACTCTGACCAGTCAAACAAACCCAGGCCAGCGTAACCTCTCAACCGTCTACAGAGGCATGAGCCTGGGGAACCCCCCTCTCCCTGTACACATAAATAGCACCATTAGTTGCTTAGTTTCTCTATATAATATCTCTGGAGGACATGTGAAAGTTAGTCTATATCCATTCCCATTACTTCCGCAAGATCAGAGGAAATAAAAGTTCTGACTCATGGCCCAAGCAAGGTTTCAGAGAGAATCAGAGTTGGAGAAGTCTGCTACCTTACTTGATTTACAAACCTCTTCCAGGGTGGTAGATACTCAGCTTACTACCATTTGTTGAAAGGTTTGGCTTTCTTTCTGAATATTGACACAATTGAAATATTAGAGGAAGGAGGGGAGAAAGGAACCAAACTAGCTGGGCATGGTGGTGCACACCTATAGTCCCAGTACTTGGGAGGCTGAGACAGGAGGGTCCAAAGTTTTTGAAGCCAGCCTCAGCAACTTAGCAAGGCTTTAGACAACTCAGTGAAACCCTGTTTCCAAATAAAAATAAAATAGGGCTGGGTGAATATCTTGGAAGTAGAATGCCTCTGCATTTAATACCCAGCACCCCCCCAATACACACACACACACACACACACACACACACACACACACACACCATAGGAACCAAACTTCTGAGATAAGCTCTAAAATCTTCATGCTTTGCTGACTTGAATATATTTTGAATTTTTATCATCAAACACACCAGATCACTTTAGGGTCAGAAAAGTATTTTAGCATTTGGATCATCAGAAATATCATGCAAATTGCCACACAACTAGACTAAATAGAAACCTGGGGGAGGAATTATAAAATAGTTCTGAAACTTAAGTATTTCTGTCTTTAATTGTGTATCTCACAAAAATATTTAATTAGTCTTTAATATTTATGCAAATATTTTAAATGACAAATCTTGAGCTTCAAAATGGGTAAAAGTCCTCCAGTCTAGGGGCTCAAAATTCAAACTGTGGTCAGTCAGCAATGCAAGTGTAGGCACTACTTAGAAATGCTGAATTCATGCCCCATCCCAGCTGACTGGCTGAGGTAATTTATATGCACATTCATATTTGAAAGGCACTGGTTTAAAAGTAGGGTGGTAGACCAGATGTCTGGAATGCAATTGTTTTCACCTGGTGAATTTCTAGGAGATTTAGGGAAGTTGTTATTTTATTCACAGGCTGCTAGTTTCTTTCCCAGCAACAGCCCAATTTCTAATATTGTTTTTTCATCATCACCTTATTGATTATTGGAATCTGCCTAAGACTGTTGAGACTATAACTCAGATAACTATGTCATTTTCTAAAGTGGGAAAACAGTGCAATATTATCATCTTCTTGGCTTTGGGTCAGTTTAAGACAGGCAGGAAAGAGGAAGTTTGGTATGAAAGCATGAGAAGGGCTGTAGCCTGCACTGGTAACTTAGCATGTCTTGGCAGATATAGTTAGTTAACTCTAACGAGTACATTTTTCTCTCATTTGCTTACTTCTGTTACTAGAAATAAAGCAACCTATGGGAACCATAAATTCTCAGGAGTGTTCAAAAGTTGGCATAAGGTCAGGAATATGTTCGGGTTAGTAGTTTGGGGAATTTCAACTGAAACCCACTTGGTGTTTAATTCAGTTTAATCACCAAAACTTGATGAAGTGCCGTCAAGTTATCTAAAAGAAAGCAGATACTGCATAAGGGAAGAGTTGATGTCATCCTTGGAGCTGCCAAACCATCAACAATTTGGAAAGCGATTTTTTAAAAAAGGAAAATGTAAAATTATGAAAAAATGTAGTTCTTAGGCTTGCTTATACATGCTTCCAAGAATCTAGTGATTTGTGTATGTCTCTTTCCTTTCTTTTCTAATTTGGTTTCCACTGTCAATATTTTCATTTTAAAAGAATGCATTCATTTGAGTTCAAGGCATCGTAAATGCTGTTCTTTATAATTTGTGGAAAAATTTAAAAATTACATCATAAATTTTAAAATATGACTGAAATTAGACAAAGGGAAAGGTCTAGATTCTTTTTCAATTTTTAACATTTTTAGACATTAGTTGGTAACAGTTAGGAATCAAGCATTATATTCTATATTGTCCAGAAAATAACCCAGATGCAACCCTCAAACTTTTTAAATGAAATATACTTATATTACAAATAATTCTTATATTTCAGCTAAAAGATTATAAAAGAAGATGGTACTTCAGCTGATTTTTTTCTTTTATTATTTATTTTTCTTTTGAGTAAGGAGCCAAGTCAGATAAAAGTGAATTTTTTTTTGGAAAGAGTTTTACAAAAATGATATACAAGAAAGGATCTGAAATGAACACAAGTAATCCAAATAGTTGTGACTTCCTGTTTAAGTCAATATAAATTTATACTAATGTCAAGTCTCAAGTAAGATGCACCCAAACCAACCCCCCACCCTAAACAGAAGCAAAATAAAATTTCAACCTCAAGATAAAATTAATTGCACAAGGAAGTGAATATATATGTATATATGTGTGTGTAATTTATATTATATGTATGCAATTTATATATAAAGTCTGGTACTCTAGGATTACTTTCCGAGTTAATTATCTGCATGCAAGTCTTTGTCTCAAGCAATACTTTTTATGAACTGAGACTAAGAGAGTGAGCGAGAATGAATAATGCAATACGTGATGCTGAAAATACTAAGTGAAAAAATAAAATTTTAACTCTTTAACTTATGCCACATATTAAAATGTTCATTTCTGGCAGTATATTAGACTAAAAATTGCAGTGAATCCTCCATCCAAAAGCAGCAAAACATGCTTTCTAAGTTTATTTTTAGAAGAAAAAAAAATTACATGCATTCCTGACATGTTAAAAAAAAAAAGTACCTTGAAAAATTACAAAGTGGGAGACAAGCTACTTTCCAACCAAGATGGAGTCAACAGAGGCTGGACTTACTTTTCTGCCATAAACTAGAAAGCTGGATAGAATATAAGAAGCACCCATTTTCAGGCATTTAACAACAAATAAAATAGAATCACAAAGATATTACATACCTACTAGCATGGCTAAAATTAGAGACTACTAATACTAATATTAGTAAGGAAGGACAGTAATTGACTCTTATATACTCTTATACAAAGCTAAAGTTTGTTAGACTAGATTAAAAGAAAACACATTATGTGCTCCTTGTAAGAGACACACTTAAAACAATAAGAATGTGGAAAGGTTGAAAGTTTAAAGGGTTTTAACAAAGCTATACCATGAAACTACCAAAAGAGAAACAGAGAGCTAGAGTCAAATCAAACAAAACGGACTTCCAGACCAAGCACACACACATACTCCCTAAAACAAAAACACTTGAAAGTAGATTATATTTTCAGACAAAAATGTGATTAAGATAAAATTTAAGAACAAAAAGGATGAAAAACCATACATTTGTAAGTTTTTGTTTTGTTTTGTGGTGCTGGGAATGGGACCCAGGAACATTCTACTTCTGAACTATACCCCCAGCCCTATTTTATTCTTTGTTTTGAAACACTAAGTTGCAGACAGCCTCACAAGATTGCTGAGGTTGGCTTCAAACTTGTGATCTTCCTACTTCAGCCTCCCAGGAACTGGGATTACAGGTGTGTGCCACCATGCCTGGCTCATTTGTAAGTTTTAAAACAAACCTTTAAACAACTCATGGGGCTAAGAAGAAATTTAAAAATATTTATAATGATAATAAAATGATAAAATATATCTATATATAGGATAAAGCTAAAATAGTATATATTGATAGCCTTTAAAAAGAGGAAAAATTGAAAATATATGAATTGAATTTTCAACTTATGTTAGAAAAGAAACAATAAGAGGAGGAGGGAAAGAGAGAGTAAACAATTGCTGGCATAAAAACAGACATATAGACCAATAGAACAGACCAGAGCACTCAGATACAAACCCTTACATGTCAGGACAACAGGCTTTCACCAAGGTGCCAAAAAAACACACCAGAGAAGGGAGAGTCTCTACGATAAATGGTTTTGGGAAAACTAGATATCCACATGCAAAAGAGTAACATTAGACTCATATTTTACACCTAACACAAAAGCCAATTCACAGGGGATTAAAGAGTTAAATGCAAGACCCCAAACTGTACAACTCTTAGAAGAAAATGTAGGAGAAAAGCTTCATGACAATGATCTTGGCAGTGATTTCTTGGATATGACATCAAAAATACAAGCAACAAAAGTAAAAATACACTAGTGGGATGACATCAAACTAAAATTCTTCTCCATGGCAACAAGGAAAAAAACGAAACTGAAAAGGTAATGCACAGTCCCAATCCCTCCCCCTTCCACCCTAGAGTCCTTGGTGGCTATTATTCCCCTCTCTGCTTCTACAAATTTAACTTTCCTGGACTCCACATATAGATGAAATCATGTGGTGCTTGTCTTCTTGTGCCTGGCTTATTTCACTTAAAATAATATCCTGCAAGTTCATCCACATTGTTCCATTGTGTGTACACTACATTTTCTTTGCCCACTGATGGATACCTCAGTTGATTCTATAACTTGGTGATTATAAAAAATGCTGCAATGAACATAGGAATGCAGATACACCTTCAACAGGCTGATTTTGTTTCCTCTGGATATATACCCAGTGGTGGCATTTCTAGTTCTATTTTTTTTAAGATCTTCCATACTGTTTTCCATAATTGCTGTACTAATTTGCATTCCCATCAACGGTATACAAAGGTCTCTTTCCTTGCCAACACTTTTTTTTTTTACCCTTTTTATAATAATCACCCTAACAGGTGTGAGGCAATAGCTCATTGTGGTTTTGACTTGCTGTTCCCTTATGCATGATTAGTGATGCTGAGCATTTTTTCATATGCTAGTTGGCTATTTGCATGTTTTCTTTGGAGAAATGTCTAGTTAGGTCCTTTGTACATTTTTTTCTTGCTATGGAGTTACAGGAGTACTTTGTGCATTTTGAATATTAACCCCTTATCAGATATATGATTTGCAAAAAAATGCATAATTTTATGCTCTTATTGTAGCAGTCCAAATATGGACCAGCTTGATTAGGGAGCGGGAGTCCAAGGTACAGAATCTGCAGGGCACCACTGCCTGCTGCCACCATCCAGGTCTCTTCTTCCTCCTGACCAGGACTGGCTGCCATGCTAGGACCTACTGCCAAGGGAGCCGTCATGCTCCCTGCCTGGCTCTGGCTCTGGTCTTCCTCTTGGCCTCTGTGGTAGGGTGTGGGATGGCAGCAGGGTTGGGATGAGTGGGAGCAGCAGTTTCCTGGCTTCCTCCAGCAAGACTGCTAGCTCCCTCTCAACCTCCTCCTGTTTCATTTCTGCCTCTCCTCCTCTGACAGGTGTCCCCACAGTGATGCCTCGGAGTCCACAGGGGCTGCCTCTGGCTCCAGCTCTTGTGTGCCTGCAGGTCCTCTAGAACCTCCACCCGAAGCCTGGAGTCCAGGGCTGGGTTCTGCAGCACCTTCCCAGTGGTTCTGCTCCTCATATCCTTCCACATCCTCTTCTCCTCCACTAGCAGCTTCTGGGTCAGAAAGTTGCAGGTGCTCTGTGGTGTAGTTTGTATTTTGACCTAGTCTTGAAGGCAACCCCTGCCAGTCATTGTGTACCTGCTCTCTGCCTGTGCTGAACTTCTTGCCTGTGCAGATGAACTTTCTGCACATCTTACACCTCATGTAGAAGGGGGCCATCAACTGCACCATGGTCTTTGGGCACTTGTATCTGGAGATTTTAACCGGGTCAGAGTATTTGTTTAAAACTTCCTGCTCTGCCATCTCTGCCTCCTACTGTTCTCACAAGCAGTGGAAGTCTGCTTAGTCTCAGTGTTCACTGGGTTTCCCCACTGTCCTTTTTCTTGTACTTTTTAAGCCAAGGAACAACTCTTGGCATGTCAAAGATGGTGCCATCTGAGGTGCACACTGGACAGGCAGGACAAGGGCTGCAGAAAGAGGCTCCAGTGGTCAAAGGATGGACAGCAAAAACTGGTCATGGGACGTCTGGCTTCTTGCACCTTAGGAGCAGGCCTGGTCAGCCCATGTGATGTGCACCTTTTCCTTCTGGTGTGGCTACTTCCATAGCTGCTGTGTTGTGGTGCCAGCCTGATGGGACAGTGCCAGTAGTACTCTGGGCAAAGCAGGATGCCTAGGCTGACTCTTCCACTGCTTCTAGAACCAGCATCCTGCTCTAGGAGTGGGAGCTGGGTATTGCAATAAAAAGATCTGAGGGAGCCGGGTGTGGTGGCACACAATTGTAATCCCAGCATTTGGGAGGCTGAGACAGGAGGATCCGGGTTCGCGGCCAGCCTCGGCTACCTAGTGAGGCACTCTGAAACTTAGTGAGACTCTGTTTCAAAATAAAGAATAAAAAATAGGGCTGGGGGTATAGCTCAGAGGTAGAATGCCCCTGAGTTCAATCCCCAATAACGTGAAAAAAAAAAAAAAATCTCAGGGCAGTGATGGGAAAAGATTCTGGACCCAATAGCAGTGACTGAAGAGCAACAATTTTCCAGTCTTTAATGATGCATACCATGATTTCAGAATGTTTTTCTACATCATTGAATTTCTAGTCAAACAGGAAGTGCTGAAACTAGAGCCACTTTATAACACTGTGCAATTAGATTTTTCTTCATTCTGGAACTAAAGTAATTCCAGTACTAATGGTCTTTCCCAAGGACAATAGCAATAGATACCTCATAGCAACCCTGCTTGTACTATCCTTGGTTTTTCAAACCAAACTTCCTTACAGGGATTGACTGGACAGACCATATTGCCTTGTAGCCCAGGGGTGGTGGTACTCAACTCCTGCCAGATGTGCCTATACTATGCCTGTGGGTGATTGACACATGGGTCTACCCTTGCCATCAGGATCTAACTGTATCTCTCTGCCTGGAACTGAGCACTCAAGTCAAAGGTTCTGAACCAACCCTGCCTCCAGCTAAGAAGAATGTTCATTTGTGCCTCAGCAGTGAGACATCAGAAGCATCTTACCACTCATCAGCAAACTGAGTTCTCACAGAGCTTGTATTTTCCACAGGGGAAAAAATATAGTACAAAGAACTGCAAGTCTTAGTTTAGCTATTTTAAGAAAAGTGAAAATAAAGTATGTGTATGTGTGTGTGTAAATGACAGTAAGTATTCAAGAGGAAAAGAAGGAAAAAGCAACTTATGGAATGGGAAAATATTTGCAAACTATGTATCTGATAGTTAATGGTTAAGGAACTCATAACTATAGGATTAAGAAATTCCTACAATTCAACAGCAAAAACAAAAATAAGCCCGGCATGGTGGCACACACCACCTCAACCTCCCATTACTTGGGAGGCTCGAGGATGGCCTCAGCAACATAGCAAGCTCTCAGCAACCCAGCAAGACTCTGTTTCAAAATAAATAAATAAACAAATAAATAAATAAATAAATAAGTAAATAAAAAGGGCTGGGAATGTAGCTTGGAGGTAGAATGCCTCTGGGTTCAGGTCCCAGTACGAACAAAACACCCCCAAAATAAACAAAAACAAATAAATGAACAAACTAACCACAATAAAAAGTAGGGAAAAGACTTGAATAGACATTTCTCCAAAGAATGATTTCTAGGAAGAACAGGAAATGGGGAATTGCTGTTCAATGGGTATCAAGTTTCAGCTATGCAAGATGAATAAGCCCTAGAGATAGGCTGTACAACACTGTGCCTAGAGTTAACAATACTGCATTGTGCACTTAAAAATGTGTTAAGAGAGCAGATCTGTGTTAAGTGTTCTTACTACAAATTTTAAAAGAGAAGAAAGTAAATAATATAGAGGAGACATCAATAAAATATAAAACAAAGAGAATAGGGAGGAATAAAAAGCTTAAAGATGGTTCTTTAAAAAACTAATAAAATAGATAAATCTCTTAAATCATCACTCACAAAAAAATGAATGCACTAATATATATTATGAAAAGAGGAGACTGTAGAGGCCGTATTAGTGTAAAACACATGAAACTGAGACTGATGTATTTGTAGATTAAAAAAAGGTTAAATGTTGGCCAATTTCTTATTGGCTTAATCTAATAAAAACTTATTTCAAATAAAATGGGTAATGATAAACTTCAAAAACTGAATTAAAAATACAAACTTGTGGAATTTGTGTTCTAGAAAAATAGAAAACTTTAATAATCCTATAATCAAAAGTAATTGAATCAGCAGTTTAGACTATGACTACCAAGAAACACCGAGGGCAGAAAAGTGTTATGCTTCAGTCTGGCCAGCATTCAAAGACAAATATCTTCACATTCGTAGGAACTCTCCCATAGGTATAAAGAAAGGGAACACCCTTTGAGATATTTTATGAAACTAGCATAACCTTGACCAAAATGGAAAAGATAGTGTAAGAAATCATAATTACGAGGTGCTCTTATACATAAACATAAATTCAAAAATGCTAGATAAAAATGTTAATAAACTGGATCTACTAATATATAAATACTTCTCAAATGTGTATTAAACATCAGAAAATTAACAAATCAAAGAAGAAAATCAAGTGATCAAATCAATATAAGCAGGAAAAAAATTTAAAAATCAAACGTCTATTCATGAGTTTTAAAAATCTACAAACTAGGAATAGAAGGAAATTTTATTACTCTGATAAAAAAGTATTAAAAATCTACAACAAATGTCATACTTAATGGTAAAACTTTGTCTGACCTTACCAGTTTTACTGAATAGGAACAATATAATGAGATCTTCTTTAGAAAAATAAATAAATAAATAAATGAAGCCAAAGACATAGGATTGTAAAGAAAGAAAGAAATGATATCATTGCTACAAATAATTTTCTTGTTACTACATAAACCAAACCAGTTTTATTTCAGTCTTATACAAAATATCCTAAAGCCCTTAAAAATCTGACCTGGGAATGTAACTCAGTGGTAGAGCATGTGCTTAGCATATATGAGGCCCTGAGTTTGATTTTACCCTAAGTGCTCCCCCAAAGAAATATCCTGACCAGATTAACATTTGGAAAATAGACTTACATTTTAATTCCCTCGGATATGTCCTATAATACTTTGTGAGGTTTGACATTTTTTCAGAATAGTATGGTTGAATCTTTCAAGAGAGGTGTGCATATTTATCCTTACAAATTACAAGATCGGAGAACTAAGGTGGGAGACTGCTTGGTCTAGAGTGGGAGAGAAAGAAGGACGTCTGGACACACCCAAATCATAAACAGACCTGAGTACAAAGCCACTGGTGGCAGGTGCAGCATGCAGAGCTGCGGGAGCTGAAGGGACTTTTTGAAGTTAGTCTGCTTGTGTGCTGAGCATCAAAATCAGCAAAGACCTTTTAATCAACTAAATTAGTAGGCTGCTCTTGAAAGCCATGGCTAGTAGTTCTTGGCTCTACCAGAATTAATGAAGAGTAAGCAAATAAACAAGTGGTTAGTTGGATATGAGAGGATGTGGAATCATCATGACTCTGGGGAGAAAAAGCTGACGTGTATATGGTACTGTGATGGGGGTACTGTTTGAGTGTGCCCCAAAGGTTCCTGCGCTGGAAGCTTGGTCCTTGGTGAGACGAAGTTGGTAGGTAGTGGGAACATTAAGAGGTGGGATCTAGTGCAAGGTAATTAGGGGTGCTACTGTCATGAGGAATTTAATGTACTTCCCTAGTAAATTCCCACCTGAGAGATTGTCATTAAAGAGCAAGACAGGCCCCTCCCCACTCAATGGCTCCTTGGCTTGCCGTGTGGCCTCTCCTTCCACACACACTTTGGCCAAGATACCACCCACCATGTGGCAAAACCGAGGGGCTCTCGCTGTAGATGAGCAGATGTCAGTGCTATGGGCTTGAACCTCCCAAACTGTGTGCTAAATCAACCTCCTTTCCTTACAAATTACACAGTCCTGGCTGTTTCGTAATAGCAACAGAAAACAGATTAATACATGGGGTTATGGACAAGTAACCACATATGTTGTACAGAAGGGAATTTGGAGAGGCAGCTGGCCCTGAGTCAAATGGCCTCTCTCCCAGAGTCAAGGCCAGCCCAAATCCTTCACGTCAGATCCTGCTATCTGGCCCCATTTACCCTGATTTCCCCAAACATAAAATTGGGGCAGTGGGATTTGCCATTTCTGTGTAGCCAAGACCCTTGGTGAGGATTAATTAGTGTTTTTAAAGTGCTGTGGCTTTGGTTTGGCTTATTTATTTTCTCGGGATGAAAGCCAGTAGGCCAGCGTGGAGTGTTAACAGGGAAGGTTTGATGTATGTCACTTGAGATGTGCTGTATGAAGTGGGATGATGGGATATGAGGCTTGTGGGACGGCCTCCAGCATCAAAAAGACCACATTTCCAAACAAGTGTTAGTGCTTAAAGTAGAGAAGGCAGCCTGGGAACCTCTGAAAATTAAAAAGGAGAAAAATTATGTTTGGGTTCTGTGATTGAGGGCATGTAGGGACCCACAGCAAGGAAAATTTGACGAACCACTGAAGACAAATATTGGCAGCCAGAGAAGACACAAAATTCTGCTAACATCATGACACACTATCAAACGAGCTCCTGTACCATAAGAGAAAGAATCTCAAGTGAGGAGTCAGGGTCTGAGAGCTGACAGCCCAGGAGAAACGCTGTCACATGTTGGCTGGCCTCTCTGACCCAGGACAGTGACAGAGGAGCCCATATTACACAGGGGAGGGCCCGCAGCTTTGCAGATTGTGAGATTTGGCCAGGGTCCATGGACCTGCCTTTCAAAAACTACATCCTTATGGCTTTACAATTACAGAAGCACTCATTACCAAAACTAAAAACTGAGAAATATATAAAGTAAAAAGTGCAGCTTTTCTACCTTTCCTCATCCCAACAGCTAGAATATAATTGCTGTTCATGAAAGATGGACATATTTACAGGAGATTGCTATAACTATTTGCAATTTATAGGGGATGAAACAGATGTCTGGAAGAGAAGAACTTATACACAGGCTCACAAGAAGTAGGTCAAAGATAGTGTTCCAGCCCAGGTCTCTCTGACATCCCAAAATTCTGCATGTTGCATGAGAAAACACTGCTCATCCCCACTGCCAGTCATACAAGGCAGGGGCAGGATTCCCAGGACCAGCTCTATAAATGGAAGCTGCCACCATCTGCAGAGTCAGGTTACATGTGAAACCAGCAAGGTTGGTGTCACTACTAGACCTGGTTTTCCAGCCTCATTTAAACAAAGCATACCCCATCAGCATGCTATCATTGAGGGAGGTGACTGTCATCAAGGTCTGGGTGCCTTTTCCCATCAAATATGTGTAGGTCAGAAAGCAAAGAGACCCCTGGAATCCATAGGACAGGACAAATGTGCCAGGCCCTGACCTGGAGAGCCCCAAGTCCCAGCTCCAATGCTTCACAGCTGCGGGGACCCAGTGCCTTGGTTTCTTCATCTGGACTAGGGGGAGGGTGGGTGTACTCACTGCCCCGGTGCCCTCAGCCCCCGTCGCTCTGCGCATGAGCGGCAGTGTGTCATTGTGACCTCTCACACCCTGCCCAACTCTGTTCCATCCATTCCTCTTTTCAGCCAAACTATGGAAAGTTGTCTCTGAGTTGCTACTTCTCAAATATGTGCAAAAAGAAAAGAAATTGTCTTGAAAATAATGTATGATATAATCATTGCTCTTCCTCCATTAATTCTAATCACGAGTCGACAAGACCTTAGATGACTCATTCGTTAGATGCATTCTTTCCTTAGGTGCACACCTGCTCTGCACTGGGGAGGCACGGGGAGCTGTGCAGATGAAGCCTGGCCCTCTGGAGCTCACAGTCTGGGTGGGGAAACGTGAGTACTGACACCTGCAGGTTGAGGAAGCAGGGCTCAGTGTCCTCAGAAGCATGACGGGAACTCAAGGAACTGAGGCTTGGAAGAACCATGAGAGGCTTCCTGGACTGGGATGGCAACTGCACCCTAAAGATGGGAGAGAGACAAAGGGAGGGCAGGGTGACCGCAGAAGGTGGTTTCTGCTGTGTGAGTGCTGTAGGAGGCAGCAGGGAGTCTGACTGACCTGCAGGTCTGGAACCACAGCCTTCAAGCAGGGAGTGCTGAGGCTGGGTGATGCCTCCCAGTTTCTAACAAAAGCTTCATCTGTCCTAGACCTACAACAGCATTTCACACATCTCAGCCACCAGCACTTACTGCTCTGCAGAGGAAACAGGAGCCCCTCCAAGCATTCGAAACTGGATGACTCAGATCTTGAGCAGATTTGGAAATTGTACACAGAAATGTGTGTGAGAGAGGAGAGGGAGGGAAGGCTGTTCTCTCACCCTGTGATCATAAGCAGAAATAACATCTCATTATAACCTTTAAAGAGAAGAGGCCCTTTACATGAGGTAGTTACGAAGCGGTGCGGAATCACTTTGAAGCTGTGGCCTTTGGTGGTGTGGAAAGTGCTGACCTCCATCATGGCCCTCAGCTATAATTGAGCTTCTCCCAGCAGAACCCAAGTGTCTTACGTGTGTGTGAAGTATGTATGTCTATGTTGCACAACTGAATGGCATGACAGTTCTGGTGATCACAGAATGCTGCACCTGACTTCTGGGGCAAGCTGTGGTCTCAAACGGGGTCATCCCCTCAGAACCCAGGATGAAGCTGGTATCTACAGGATGGGGCACATTTCTCCTCAGGCAAATTTGGGCCTTTGGAGTGATCCTCCTGGTCTGAGCCGTGCTGGCTGGACCCTAGAGGCCTAGACATTGGTGCTGGAGCCCTCAGACCCACGCAGAGCTGACCTCCTGGGTTCATGGCTGCTCCCTGCTGCTTTAGATACTTCCTGGCTTCCTATAAATCATGCATTCCTATAAATGCCATGCATTCTCTCACTGGCTGCTTCTACTACCCACCCACCCCCACCTCTGCCCCATTCTAGTGGAGAAAGACACTGAGTCTGAATCAGCCTATTAGGAATAAATACTTTAACAGTACAAGGTGCCATGTATGGTTTGGATGTGGTTTGTGCCCGGGTGTCATGTGTGGGAGGCTTCGTCTTTGCTGTGATGTTGTTGAGGTGGTGGGACCTTTATGAAGTGAGGTCCGGTTGGGACTTGGCTAGGTCAGTGAGGGCACTGCCTTAGAAAGGAACTAATGTAGCTCTCCTGGGACCCTCAGTTAGTTAGGCGTTGTTATGAAGAGAGTGAACCTGTCCCTCCCCACACTCTGGCTTTCTGTCATGCTGTGTGATCTCCCCTACAAACACTCCCACCATGATACCAACCCCTTTAGGTCTTTACCAGAAGCTGAACAGATGGTAGGACCTGGTCTAGAACTGTGAGTTAAATAAATCTCTTTCCTTAATAAAGATTCCAACTTCAGGTATTTTGTTAGAGCAACATAAAACATACTAAGCCACAAAAGAAAAAATAATACAGAGGATTTTTCTTAGAAGGGGTGAAAAAAAAAGATACTGTCCTCCCAAACTAAAATACTTCCAAGGTTACCTAAGAACAAAGCTTGCAAAGATCAACAAAAACTCCCTCAAAGAATAGGAAAGCAGTTTTAGTCTGCACGCCTGACACTGGCCAGGGGCTGGCAGGGGATAAAAGTGGAGCCAGAGTGGAGGCACTCAGAGGACCAATGACCAAAGAAACAATGAGAGGCCCCTTCCTAAGAAGCAGGAACAGAACTAAACAAGAAGGAACACCAGAAGAGGCGGTGCCAGACTCGGAAGTCATGCAGCACAGAGGCCAGAGGCCAGAGGCAAGGGCAGAGGCTTTCTAAATCTTTATTTCCCTCTCAAGGAGGTCTGGGGGGAAGGAATGAAGTGGGCGAGAAAATCCCATGACCTCTCTTCAAACTATTTTCAGTGCAGGAGATGGTGAGGGTGGGCTGTATAAGTGGATGAATAGTTATATATGACCACACCAATTACAAATGACAAATGGCTTGTGTCCTTAAAGTTATCTTTATTTAGGCCCCAAATATAGGGTGGAGGTTCAGGGTTTAAGGGGAGAAGATGAACTGCTTTCTGGAGGTATTTTTAGGTTCAGGAAGAGCTGTGAGATAATAAAACAATGACTTTTACCAGTTGGTCTGCTCCCCACTCAAACAAGTTCTTCCTGAGAATTTACTATGATGGTAGGTTTTGTGCAGTGTATGGAGCACACAGCAGAAATGCAAAATACACAGACCCTAAAACTTCATGGAGCCTCTCTTCTTCCTCTTTGTCTTTTAAAAAATGTTGCATTGATTTTTTTATTTTTAAATACTGTGGTAAAATATGAAAAACAAAATTTATAATTTTAACTATTTTTAATTGTATAGTTCAGTGGCATCAATACATTCTCAAAAGTGTGCTGCCATCAGCACCATCCATCTCCAGAATTCTTCTCATCTTGCAAAACTAAAGCTTTATACCCACTAAACAGTAATTCCCTGTTCCCTTACCCCCTGGCAACATGGCATCCATTCCACTTTCTGTCTATGAATCTGTACTATCTATGTGACTGGCATGTTTCACGTAGCATAATATCCTTAAGATTCATCATCATATATGAGATTTTCTTCCTTTCTATAGCTGAATAATATTCTATTGCACTTTGCCACACTTTGTTTATACATTAATTTTCTTTGGTGTGTGTGTGTGTGTGTGTGTGTGTGTGTGTGTGTGTGTGTGTGATCAAATCCAGAGCCTTGCTCCTGTTAGGCAAGCATCTGCCGTTGAACTACATCTCCTGCTCTTTATCCATACATTTCTGATTTTACTCCACAAAAGATTCTAGAACATATTCATAGAACGCAGTTTATGAATATGAGTTACAGGCTTGGATGTCCTAAAAGTACATATTTTCTTGTAGCTGGATCCCATCCCCAAAATTGCTTAGAGAAGGAAGGGGGCTTGTATCATCATCCTAAAAAGCAATAAGTCCTCCAAGATAGCTCTCTTTTCTATTTCTAATAGTAGATTGAAGTAAATATAAAAACTGGACAGAAAAGGTCACAGCATTGCCCCTATATAAGGAGGAGGTCACTACGTTGCTTTCTGAAAGCACAGAGAACACCCTGTTTGTGTGAAGCAAGAGGGAATGCAGTTCCTTCATTAGGTGCAGGAATCAAAGCAGGGGTCCTGAGCTGGTGGGGGGGGGCCAACCACCATGAAGAGGGCTTCAAAGATGGCAGAGAAGCAGCAGAAAGCCAGAGAGTTCTGAATTGTGACAGTAAAAAAAGTCATTAGCAAACCCACTGAATAATAGGTAGGAAATTGAGTCCAAGAAAAGCAAACTTCCTTACAATCCACGGGTAGCAAGCCTAGGGCAGTTTTCTATTCTGGTTTCCATGTCCTTACGAACTTGTACACTGCAGAAAACTTTTGCCCGTGCTGTTACTTAGGAGTACTTTAGGGAAGACATTAGAAACTATAGCAGGTTACACTAAGAACCCCGCTGCAGACAGGACATGAGGCCATGCAGGAGAACAGTCCTCAAGCTGCCACTTTCAATGCCAAACCCAAATACAGCCCAGTGAGGGAGGGAACTCAAGGCTTCTGTTTGTAGGTAGAACTTGGAGGGTGAAGACAGTCTTCAGCCATGACAATGTGGGCACACACCCTGCACCTCCCTGGACCTAGGTCATCCTGTGTGTTTTAAATTACTCAGAAGTTTTAGGAACCAGTTCTGCCTTCCCACTAGTCTCCTCCATGCAAAACCTTGTGATGTGTTTGGACTGTGTCATATCTCTTAGGTGTGCAGGGGCAGAGAAAGTTTAAGAATCACTGATGTGACCTCAGAGTAACCAATCACAGGTCCGTGACACTCTTAACCAGCTGACCAACTCATTTCCTAGCACCTTCAAAAACAGTCCTTAGAAATATAACTCAAGTAATACATGTAATTTAAAATGTTATATCAGCCACATTAAAAAAGGAAACAGATGAAACATTAATACTATATTTAACTTAATATATCTGAAATATTATCACTTCAATGAGTAAGATATATTAAGTAAATTATGATATATACACATATGCAATATATGTACACTAAGTCTCCAAAATCTGATGTATATTTTATACTTAACAGCACATCTCAATCCACAAGTAGCCACATTTCAAGTGCTTAATAGCCACTGTGGCTCATGGCTACCACCCTGGACAGCACAAATCTAGACTGTTCTCACAGCCCCCAGGGTTCAAACCCTACTTTTGCCTGTCCCATTAACATAAGTTTCTCCAGTGGAAATAAAGATGTCTTAGGCTGAGGTGTAGTTTAGTGGTAGAGTATTTGCTTAGCATGCTCAAAGCCCTGGGTTTGATCCTCAGCATGTTCTGGCCAGTCTCAGGGCCTTTCCTTTCCAGGTTTAACGTGTCCACTATGGTCTTTATTGTCTCCCAACTCTCCTCCCATCACCCAGTCATCCAGTAGTCCTTACTGAGTGCTCACCAAGTGCTGGGACTTTATGTTAACTGATGAAAATAATAAACAGATAAGCAAGTCACAGACCCTGACTTCCAGGAGCCCTCAGCTTGGCTGCTGTGCAGAGACACATATGAAAGGGGTAACTCCCTGAGTGGGAACTTCTGAGCAGGGAATCTTGTGATGACTTACACAAAGTGGAGAGCACAAAGAAGTGAGGCAGGCTGGACCAAGGGGAGGCAGCAAGTCTAGAAAGGAGGGGATGTGAGCATGGGGATCGAGGGGTTGCTTTTTGAAGACAGTTTCAAGGTGAGCACCATGATGCAATCTGAGAAAAATGGCCCAATTTGAAGGCTTTCCCACCCAAACTCACCACACGAGGACATTTGGGCCAGTAGCATGGGATTTGCACAGGACTATTACAATCTTTTCAATCTGAGAGTACAACCTGTCCCTTGCCCTGAAGAACTAACAAGCCTCCTTACAGGATAAGCAGGCAGAACAGAGATGAATTTCTTCCTGGATTACCAGGAAGCTCACACCTGCAAGATCCCGTAGGTATGGGCAGCACCTGGCCCACCTGATTGGATACTGTGGTAGCTCACGTTACCCTGGAGCCTGGTGGTGACTTGTTAGATGGTATATTCTCTGGAAGAAGGCTCTGGAACTCTCAAGTAAGAACAGGGAACAGCAAGACGTCTACAGTGTGAAGAGGCCTCAGAGACCCCATGGGCTCTCTTTTTGCAGAAGGAAGGCTAAGAGAAAGCTAGGCTAGAGAGACAATTGCCTTTAGTAGGCAATAAAACAGTCTTTGTGAGCCAAAGAGATTTAATGTAGTAGCATGAGCTGGGTACTCACATGGGGAGAAGTCTACAAACTCCGGGTCGATGTTATGCAGCAGCTCCACTCTGGGAGATGGGCTTCCTTCACTACAAAAGAATTTTTTAGGAAATATTAATTTCCTGTCTTAAATGAGCATGAGTTATTTTAATACTTCCTTTCCTTGTACTGGTAGAAAATAACAAACCTGTCAGTTAATAATTTTTTCATGAATTCAGAGGTCCTCAAACTCTGTGGTTGGTGTTTCTTCAAATAGTCATTTGTCTACATTATAAAAGTGACTGGACACTTCATGCAAAAATTCAGTGTCGAGCAAAAGATCATAGGATAATAATAAAGGAGTCCTATGACCTTTTATAATAAACACTGTGGCTATATTTAAACAGGACCATTCTTTATACCAGAGAAATGAGCACTCAACTCATCATGTGGAGACTTCATACTCCTTACTTACTGCAAATAAAGAAAGACCATCCACCAAGATGGTAGCCCATGTGCTACACAGTGTGCCTCTTAAAGATTAGCCAGTGTCAGAAAATTCAATGTCGCCCATATCCAAATGGATTACAGACTACAGATACATGTGAAGTAGATCTCAGACTTAAAAAAAAAAAAAAAGTATACTTAAAGCTACAGTCGTGACCTACAAAAACCAGGCGATCACGTAGTCCAATCCCATCACCTAACTAGTATGCCATTGAAAGAATATTGGGTTGTGTGACTTTCAAAGTGATCTTGTTGTTCTTAAACTGGGAGCATGAATGCCACCAGATGTATGTGGAGAGAACATATATTTTGCCAGCATATGCTCAACTTCATGGAAATTGTTAAGAACAATTTAAATTATCAACAGAGTACTGAAGACTACATGATAATCCAATACTCTTCAGATAAGTACTAAAGGTTGCAAAGTACTATTAATACCACAGGATCTGTACACAACACTATCTGAATAACTAATAAGTCTCTTGACATAAGCAAGAAGACATACTTTCAGGTGGCTCAATATCCACACTCCAAACTCACAGCTATCTGTTTATAGGAGCAGCTTGGGATTTCAACGACCAGTAAAATTTCAAAACCTCTAGGTTGTGATCTGCACCTTGTATTTGCCCAGGAAGGAAATGTTAACACAAAAATTAATTAATAAATTTAAAACCATCTCCCCCAAAAAACTTCAACTACCATCACCATTGTTTTCTAAAATAAAGGTAATTTGCCAGCAAAAAATGTAAGAAGGGTACCATCTCCAAATGAATGATAGTCCTTTAAATTGAGTAAATTTAACTTTAATAATATATAAGATTATGTTGTCTCTGTCTACTCCATAAAACACATTCACTAGAGAGAATAGAAGGGAAATACTCAGGTGCCACCAGTTTTCAGGGACAATTGCCCAGGAACAACATTCAGGGCTGCTTCCAGTCCTCAATACTCAGGGACAGCACTGTAGGTGGGTGAGGGGAGAGGCTAAGGAACATTTCCCAGGACCCTTCCTTTGTCATTTTCTTCTTGAGACACCTAACTACCTACATATCCTGGAGACTGGCAACCAGTCCCAAATGTCAGGAAATAGGCTTTGATCCCAGAAGTTTTGAATTCAAGTAGGGCTGATGGGGACGGGATGGTAAATATAAGAAAATATAAATGAGATGGTGATGATGATGATGATGATGATGATGACGACAACGACAACAACAACAATGTTTAATTTGGGGGCTTAAAAATGAGAATTAAAATCCTAAATAATCATTGCCAGGGAGTTAGGAGGGGAAATAAGAAAGTGTTAGTGAGTGGTTTGAGAAGAAAATAAAGCTACTGACTGAATTTAGATGTAGCTAAGTGAAATTTGTGTGTTAAATCTTTAGGGTAACAATTTCAGACAAAGAATATTTTCTGGACCACAGTAAATCAATACAAAATCCATTCAATTAAAAAAAAAAGGCAAGAATGAAAGGGAGAAAATCCAAACCTTTCAGATTCTATATTCCTATACAACCACTCATTTTTTTTGAAAGCAGAGTTCCTTGGAATACTCCAACACATGGGGCACAGTTAAATAAAGGATGCTTTTCTAATAACTCTAGAGAAGAGTTTATATGTATATTACTCGTTCATCCATTTTTTCATTATTCAGAAGAGCCACAGGTGTTTCAAAATAAGATCACGTAATAAGATGACTTCTGAATGTCAAAGGTTGTGGATAATCCCAGATGACTAATTATTCATTGGGAAAAACCTTTCTAGGCAGAATCATCATGACGCAAGTAGGTGCTAAAAAATCCCAACTATAATATGTTGTGATTCTACTTTTAAAATATACTAATCACTCAGGTGTTGTGGTGCACACCCATATAATCCCAGCTAGCCAGGAGGCTGAGGCAGGAGGATCACAACACAATTTAGCAAGCTCCTGTCTCAAAATAACATAAAGAAGAGGGCCAATGGTTTAGCTCAGTGGTAGAACCTTTGCCTAGCAATGCACTAGGCCCTAGGTTAAATTCCCAGTAGCAAACACACACACACATACACACACACACACACACACACACAAACACATACACACACACACGCATACACACACGTGCTAATGAGAATATTTTGATGAGGATGTGGTTATAGATATAAGCCAAGAAAATATAAAATGTGACAAGTAATTAAGACAATGACCAAACACCTTGAGGAACCCCAATTATTAAAAAAGACAAGAAAATCAAATGTTCATTTAAGAGAATTAAATAAAATATCATAAATCTTGATTTACCCCACCTCAGAATATGAAAGGATGTTAAAATCCCTACCCAAACTTGCATACTAATTCTCTGGGCTTAGTCCTATGGAAAATAATGTGTTTTAGAAATATACTTAAAAATGCATATATACTTGAAAGGGGAAGATGGCCATAATGGAAATATGGAAAAATACACACCAGATTGTTAACTGGGGAGAGGGGCAACTATAGATGACTTTCACTTTCTACAGTGCTTTTATACATACATTATTTGCATAATAAAGAACACTTGATGATTTTAAAAAGTAGTTTATGTTTAATTTGTAGAAATTTCTTCTACATACAACATTTAAAAGTATAACAAGGAGAAAACGTAACCTTAAATTTTTGGATCTCCCCTTTCATTCTTGCCTTCCTTTGAATCAGTGAATTTGTTTTGAGTAGTTCCTAGTAATCATAAAAGATCTCATTCCTATAAAGCCTCTCTTCATTTCTAGCCCTCCTATGCAATCACTAATCTGTTTCTATAGATTTGCCTACCATGGACATTTCATAGAAATGAAATACATACAATATGCGGCTTTTTGTGACTGGCTACTTTGTAGGGTGTTTTCAAGGTTCATCCATATTATCACATGTATCAAATTCATTCCTTTCTATTGCTGAGTAGTATTCCACTGTATGGATATACCACATTTTTCTTTATCTATTCAGCAGTTAGTGGACATTTGGGTTGTTTCCACTTTTTTACTATTATGAACAATGCTATTTATGCACAAGTTTTTGTGTAGACATTTACTTTTATTTCTCTTGAATATATATATATATATATATATATATATATATATATATATATATATATATATATGGTCTCTTGGAGTAGAATTGCTAGGTCACATGGTAACTCTCTATTCAACCTTTTGAGGACTGGTCAGTTTTCCAAAGCTGCTGCATTATTTTACACTCTTACCAGCAATGCAAGAGCATTCTGATTTCTTCACATCTTTTCCAACACTAATATCTGTCATTTAAATTATATAGAGCCATATCATTTGGTGTGACGTGCGTCTCATTGTGGCTTTGAGTTGCATTTTTCTAATGACTGATGATATTGACATCTTTTCGTGTATGTACTGACCATTCACATATTTTCTTTGGATAGATCCCTGTCCAGATCATTTTCTCATATTAAAAAACAATCAGGCTTATTTTGAATATAGTAAAATGTACAATCTTACAGATAGTTTGATGAGTTTTGACAACTGCATGCACTCATGTGACCATCATCCAAATCAAGACAGGACACTGTCATAACAAGCCAGAAGCTTCCTTGTGCCCCTTTCTGCTCCCTTTGCTCATTTTTAATTGTGCCATTTGTCTTCTTATAATCACATTGCAAGAATTCTTTACATATTCTAGATGCAAGTCATTTATCAGATACAACATTTGCTAATATTTTCTCCTATTCTGTGAGTTGTCTTTTTGCTTTATTGGTGGTATATTTTGCAGAACAAAAGTTTCAAATCTTGATGTAGTCCAACTTACCTATTTTTTTCTTTTGTTGCTTTGGTATTTTATATAAGAAAAAAAATCACTGCCTAACTCAAGGTTACAACAATTTACTCCTAAGTTTCCTTCTAAGCATTTTATAGCTTTAACTTTTACAGTTAGGTCTATGACCCATTTTTATTTTTAATTTTTTTTTTTTCGGTACTGGGGATTGAACTCAGGGGCATTCTACCTCCGAGCTACATCCCTAGCCCTATTTTTTTAGTCTTTATTTTGAACCTAGGTCTCACTAAGTTGTGGAGGGCCTCACTAAGTAGCTGAGGCTGGCTGTGAACCCAGATCCTCCAGTCTCAGCCTCCCAAGTACTGGGATTACAAGGGTGCGCCACCATGCCTGGCTCTATGACCCATTTAAAATTAATTTTTATGTATATTGTGAGGTAGGAATTCAAGTTCTTTCTTCTGCATGTGGATACCCAGTTATCCTAGAACCACTTTTTTTTTTTTTTTACTATCTTTCTCAATGGAACTATCTTGGCACTCATAAAAAAAAAATGCAAGCTTATTTTAACACACAGCTAAAATCGAGAATCACTGTTTTGTAGACTTTCTATATGATGTTACCACATTTGATTATATCTTCTAAATTCCTGTTTGTTTTTTCTATAGAGCAAAAGATGGGTTTCTGACTTTTAGGGCCCTTATACAATGTGCTCATATATAATAATAATGGTCTCCCTTTGAAAGGAAGTCCTGGTTCCTCAGAAAGCCTCTTAAGCAATCTATTGGAGCTGGGGGTATGGCTCAGTGGTAGAGCAGACCCTGAGTTCAATCTCTAGCACAGAAATAAATAAATAAATAAATAAATAAATAAATAAATAAATAAGTAAGTTTTTAAAAAATCTATAGCATATTGCACAATTTCTTCCTCAAGGGTATGTGTATTAAGGTGCATTCTATGTTCATAACCCAGTTTCAGCAATATCAACTCTGTAATCAATACCATCCTGTAGAATTGCATAATGGCCTTATCAAACCCATAAAATGGTTAGATGATTTGTTTTTGCTATATTATCATATGTGTTAGCTTCTATCTTCATTTGTAGTTCTTTATACTCTCATATATGTATGTATTTATTTTTAGGTAACTCTACATATACTGTAGCATTCCATGATTCTTTTATTTTTAATTTAATTTTAATATTTATTTATTTATTTATTTATTTATTTATTTATTGTACTGGGTTTGAACCCAGGGGCATTCTACCTCTGAGCCACATCTCCAACCCTTTTTTGTTTTTTTGTTTTGAAACAGGGTCTCACTAGGTTGCTAAGAGTCTTACTATGTTGCTAAGGTTGGCTGTAAACCTATGATCCTCCTGTCTCAGCCTCCCAAGTACTGGAATTATAGGTGTGAGCCACCACGCCCGGTTTTCCATGATTATTTTATGCATTATACTGTCCCAAAATTTCACCAGAAAGTGGACCTGCCTTCTGACCAGTTCTGAAGGCTCTCTCATATGCAGTACAGCATTGTCTTTGAGAGCAAAGCTTTTCAGACAAAATGACTGGCTAAATAAACGTGAAACTTGTTTTTCGTATAAGCAGAATGTGGATGAAAATACCAATGAGACAAGGTTGTTATCAGAATGAAATGAGGCAACAAAATCCCTCTTATAGCACAACACAGATCTTGTCTCTGCAGACAATGGAAGGAATATAACCACAGAGAAGACTAAACCCTGAGACACAGATACAAGGATAATATGAAGATAAAATGGAACATTAGTTCTCCTATCTATTTTTCTTGCTGGCAAGCGTTCCCTTTATAAAACACAGTGGGGTGGCTGTAACTTTAACTTTCGAGACATGTTATGATGTTCTCTCCCATGTGAGAGCCTTTTTAGAAAAACATGAACATCAACATAGCTAAATCACACAGTCTACTCATTATGAACTGCATATTTAAAAAAAAGATATAGTGCAATCTGTTATCTATGAATTTTGCTTAGTTTTCTGGTTTAGGCAGGTGCTGTATAAGCAACACTATCTTCAATAGGCTATTGATTCCATTCCTGAAATTTAAATCTCTGAATAATGGCAGCTGATGTTTATGGAAAGTGATTTTTAATAATCATCAAGTTCATGAAATGCCCTGGTTTTAGGTAACCAAGGTAATATAAGTGTTTTTATTATAACAAATGTTGGGCTCCAGACAGATAGGAACAGAGCAGAGAGCTCTGTTTAGCTTCTTTAAGGTCAGCATCCATGGAACAGGTAAGAGTCATTAACTGCACCATGCTCACCCCCTGCCCCAGCATATGCTAATGGCTGCAGCAGTTAAGTAGACAAATAACTCTGTAAAGAAAAAGAACCACTTTGTTCACCACTGACCATTTAATGACAGAGGGCTATCTCTAAGCCAGTAAGATGGGCATGTTCCATCTATGCCCGTAATAACGAAACTGGAATTGCATTTTAGCTTCTGTTTTGGTCAGGCTGGTTTGAATTATAGTAGTGGTATTTGATAGAGCATTCTTTGTGCCCTATTTTAAATACTTGACATGAATGATCTCATTTAATTATCAATACTGGGAGGTAGACACAACTGTGGCACAGAGAGGTCAAGTAACTTTCAGATCACTGGTGAAAAAGGTGATAGAACTGGGTTTGGAACAGAGGCAAATGGACTCCTGAGTCCCCACTCCTACCACCAGGCTAAACTGTCTCCTTAGTAAAGTGCACCATGACCTCAGTGTCTCTTTGAATGTGTTATGCTTCTATTCATTTAACTTATTAAGGCTCCATAAACAAATATCTTTATTAACTGCAAATGTCTCTATGAACATAAAGGTCAGTCATTTTTCTCCATCTTCTTTTCTTAAAGATGTATAAAGTAGTATACTGCTGTCACTGATGACATTTTACTATTCAGTTTAAATTTACCCCAAATTATTCAGGTGTGGTGGTGCACACCTATAATACCAGTACTTGGGAGGCTGAAGCAGGAAGATCACAGGTTCCAGGCCAGCATGTGGAAATTTAGCAAGACTCTGTTTGAGAATAAAAATAAATTTTTAAAAAAAATCTAAAGGTGTAGATCAGTGGTTGGATGCCTCTTGGTTCAACCTCCAGTACCACAAATAAATTTATCCCAAATTTCACATTTTCCATATTAGTTTTATTTAATAATTTTTTTAAAAAACAGGATAGGGAGGCACTGATCAGTGACTAGTTTCCAATATGCTATAAATATTTATATTTTCTAAAAGTCTACAGTTTCAGACACTGAGATCACAGCACTGTCCATTTATAGAGTTTCCAGTTTTTGACTTTTATTTTCCTACTTGTTGAAGGGTGGGGCAGTAAAACACTTCCCATAAATAAATGAAATGCTATTACATTCCATCCCTCTTTTACCACTAGCTGCTGACCATCTGTCATGAAAGACACACCCTAGAAGACAGTATCAAATTTTCAGAAAAAGAAATAGCCAGGGCAATATTTTCTGGGGAAAATTTTTTGAAGGAAAAAGAAAAACAACCCAGTTACTGATTAAAACATTGACAAGATATTCACAAGGCCATTCTGCCTCTGAGTTATACCCCTAGCCCTTTTTATTTTGTATTATTTTTTATTTTGAACAGAGTGTCACTAAATTCCTGAGGCTGGCCTCGAATCTGTGGTCTTCCTGTCTCAGCTTCCCAAGTAGTGGGATCACAGGCATTTGTCACTGCTCCTGGCTCCTGTTGACCCTTTGTAAGCACTGTCACCTTCATTATCATCTGCACTTCCAGTTACTGAACTCTTACTATATTCCAGGCCCTGGAGTAAGTGCTTTCTACACATTCTTCCACTAAATACTTACATAAGTGCTTACAAGATATGTACCACTGTTACATTTTACCCGTGAGGAAATAAATGCTTGGAGATGTTAAGTAACTTGCCCAGGATTGTACAAATAATAAATGCAGAGGCAGGATCTGAATCAGATCCAATGACACAGGGCCTGA